>OU426999.1:9320579-9435579 GCA_911387935.1 Dolichovespula saxonica
GGGGTTATTTTTTATTTTACAACAGCGACCGATCGTAAGTAAAGTTGATATACATACGTAGCAAATAAATTCTAGAAAAATGTTGTGCCAATCATTGGATATTTCCACAACATTCAATGTTTTAATTAATAAATTATAACTTCTACGAATAATAGATAATGTTTTGGCAGATATAAGTTAACTGTTTCGTTTTCCTTCTAATCCATTATTTTTTTGTGTCACTATTTGTGAATTCGCTCGAATTATGATATAAAAAGTTAATTCTTAAAATGACTAATTAAGCTTAATCAAATGTATAATTAAATAAAAATGTATAAATATCGAATAACCTATTTGCTTGAGGATGATGAAGAAAATAGATATCTAATGTCAAGTTTTACTCTGAAAGTTTTTGATATCGTTGTCACCTGTCGTTTTATCACAATTCTTCTGATTTTTTCTCGAGATAAGATTCGCGAACGTAGGTAGTCGGTACAGCCAGTGCTGAAATGTATGAAAATATTATGTAATTATTGAAAAATATTAGGTAATTATTTATGTCAATTAGAATATTGGAAAACCGATAAAAATCAAATAAAATTATGAGTTGGTAATTAAAAAAAAGAATTTAACAAAATTATTAATACATGATTTATTATCTAGAAATCTTTTGAAACATAAGTATTGTACTAACCATTAAATAAATATTAAAGTGCGGGGATAAGAAAAAATATCATAATTTTTTACGAAAATTATAATTCGTTTTAAAAAATTTATTCAAAAAATATATAGTTTCATTCTATTAAACAAATATATATTATAATTTTACAATAACATCCATTAAGTGAAATCGAGAGTAGAATGAAAATCAATATTGAAAGAGAAAAAGAAGAAGAGCGCGTTGAAATAATCAAACGCAATGTGTAACAAAGGCTGTCTTAAAATAGCAGTTGCGTCGTCGATGTAATTCTTAAACATCACGCATCGATGAACAACGCGGACCTTGATGAACAATGCGTCTCTACGGTCTTAACGCATGTGCACGTAGAACGAGGCTGCACCTAAAACGAATTCTACTCCCAATAAAGTGTTGAATTAATTAAGGCTCTTGTCAATGATCGAAGTAATGGAAACAGAAAACTTATTGGATCGTTTCTTTTTACTTCAATGCTATCATGGACAACCAAATATAATTTCTTGCGAGTTAAGATCAATACTGTATTTCTTTTATTTATTTAAATTATTAGGTATATTTATATCTATGAGTAGTTTAAATTAAGTCAGACTAAAGAAAAATGCACGTAAATATCAATTATAGTATTTTTTTTTATACAATGTATCCCTTTATGTACATATTTCCTTAGAAATATTTTATAGTACTTACATAATAATTATTCTTAATATAGTTCATTTATTTTAACAAGAAATGGGCGAAAGAGAATTAATTCGTTTATTTTTGGATAAATTGTTATACAATATTTTGGAAATCAACTGGACAACCGAGTAACAACTCATGACTGTTTGCACCAACGTCGTACTTCTTTTCTTTACCCAAATTATTAAATTGACATTTGAAGTACTTCAGATTATGTCTGTATTTCCGTAAATATCTGCTATAATATTTTTTCTATACAATATAAGTACTTACTTATTTACTATATTACTTTTAGATATACTTTGTAGTAGGAACTTACATATTTACCTAATCTGAAAATTATCCTTAATACAGTTCATTTTGTTTAATGATAGATGAAACGAATACAATTCATGATTGATCATTAATTTGTTTATTTTCGGGTAAATTATTATACGATAATGAAATAAATGAAAGATATGATTTCCAATATCTAAACCTAATTTATGAATGAAATATGAAAGATTGATAAGTAACTATCATAGTAATTATTCAGTCTCGATACGACTTTTTCCTTTTCCCAAGTTAATCTTTAAAAATATATAAATCTCTAGTGGATCGTTTGACAATAGTAAAAGTACTTACGTCTGTTTAAAATGATCTGAATTTTTGATGAAGTCCCTCATTCGTAATAACGTTCGTAAAAATGTTTTTACCTCTTGCCTATTCGGCTTCCTTTTATCACAATTAATAGATACACTTGTATTCTATTACAAATCGATTCCCAATCAACAAAGTGAAAACGTGTTAAAAGCTTACGAGTTTCTAATCCGCCGTTGTAATTTCAGGAGATATTCTTTATTTTACGTTCCTTTCAGATAGAACGAGATAGAAATTTTGGAATGATTAGGACTTTTAAAGATACAAATTTCAGATTGACCAAACTTTTATGTTCGTCAAAAATTACTTATTATATGCATTTTTATGTTTAAATACGAAAATGTGAAAGGGAGAGGAAAAAATTTGGTATTGGCATGGCTACATGAAATTTTGAAATAATCATGACTACTGAAGACGTGAATTTTAGATTCGTCGAACTTTCCACGTTCGTTCAAAATTACTTGTAACATGTATTTTCAAGAGAAAACAAAATCGAGAGAGAGAGAGAGAGAGAGAGAGAGAGAGAGAGAGAGAGAGAGAGAGAAGAATCGAGTACCGCAATGTTCTAAATTCACTAATTTAGCATTTCTATCAACAATACTTACATCTTATTATTCAATTTTATAGCAATGTATTATTTGACATATTTACTGGAGTAAGCTTTGCAATGATTTTTCTAAATAAATGATGAATCAGTGATGATAATTATATCTACATCGATCGTAATTGCATGATACCTATCTACCTTAACGAAATCTAATTAACTAATTTTACGAGATTCGTTATCTTGCATCGTTACGTAATTAATATAATCTTATTAACCACATAGAAAATTGGAAATAAATGCAAAGTGGATACGGATATTGGTTCCATGATGATAATTCTTTAAGTCACCCGTTAGACGAGTGCACCTACTTATTAATTCAACGATGAGAGTAACGGCCACGCTGGTTTGGCACATTGCATCGTTTTATACATCGTCGAAACGTAATACGTGTACATTAATGTCTATATACTTATACACATGTACATGTATATACATGTACGTGGATATCGAGAGAAAGAGAGAGAGAACGCTTATAATGCGGTCGTTCGTCGACGCATTATCGGACTTACGCGTGTTATCGCATGAACTCGCTCGACGTGATGTAGGAATGTAGCTATGTGTGTGTGTGTGTGTGTGTGTATGTGTATACACAAACTAGCTTTAAACAAGATTGTCATGTTTATCGTGCCTACTTGCTTTTCATTTTTTAATTATTTTATCCCGAAATGTAGAGGAAAAAGAAAAAGAATGAACTTCCATGAATCGAGTTATATAAGTATTATAACTAATGAATGAAAAGAGATGATGAAAGGAATAAATTTTCATGAATCGAGTTTAATAATTGTTATAACAAATGAATGAAGAAATATAATAAAACGAAGAAATTTAAAAGGATTTATTTTTAGATTTTACTAAGCATATTCTGATTTATATTTATTGCTCTTGTAAGTATATTTAAAAAACCATGAAAATCCGGGATATACAAATATCAAAAAGAGTATAATAGGAACTCGATACAATGACTATAGATTCTTAAATTTTGACTATACTATAGAAAATATTTTACGATAAGTAATAGGTATATTTACAATAAAAGGAAAAAGGAGATTTGGAGAAATCGGTAATTTTACAATGAACTTCGATATTTTTTCAGACTTGAAACAATAAATATTATTTAGCGTTAGTCGTATCTTCATTTTTAACAAGACATATCCAGAATGGTCTTAACAAATTAGTAATGGTCATATGTTTACTACCTACAGTTTAATATTTTTCTGGATTTGAAGTAATGAAACATTGCCGATTCCTATTTTTGACACGAGAAAACATAATGACAACTAATTTCGAATTCGGAAGGAGTTATATCATCTTGTTACAAACGTTAACATTTGAACTATTATTCTTTGAAACTCCTTTTAGTTAATTCGCCACGAAGAAACATCAGTTGGCTTTCATTCGTAAAAATCAAATTTTAACTAATTGTTTTTCGTTTATCTTGTTTATCCTTCGTTAATAAATATCCAAAGATTTTTCTAAGATCATGCATCGGTACTTTCACTTCGAACTTGTCAAATTAAATCGTTTAAAGGTCCTTCACAATTTGCGAAAAACATTCTATAGAAGAATCTTAATAAACCAAATGATTGTTTTTCATTTCAAGAAGAATTAAAACAAATCAAACGGCTTATTCTTTTGTTTTAGAAGAGCATCCAAAGTTTCGTAGTTGTCTTAAAAAAAATGTTTATCATTTTATAGATAATTGATGATTTTCTGAGTGTTTGCTTACTGAAATCATTTAGAGTATCATGTCGCGCGTAAGAATTGATTTCGACCGATCAGGAAAATTCAGGGATTTTATCAGAATATGAATTTTTTCCGAGTTAAAGATCCAAAAGTGGACTTACGAAGAATCGTCAATAACTTTGCTTTTACTGGGATGAATTGAACAAAATTCGAACTGTAGGACGGCGAAATGATAACAAGTACGATACAAAAGGAATTATTGAGATATCTCGTTCGGTTTCAGAGATAGAGATCGGTGCTATTTCGTCTGCGCGGATTCGTTCGAAATCACGTATCACGTTTGCGCAGCTTCTCTGCCCCTCTTCTCGAGTATTCTGCGGAGCGGAACTTTCTACGGCATGAAAAAGAAAGAGAGAAAGGCAGAGAAAATGACTTTGCTTTTTTCATATTACTTAAACATATCGATACATCGATTGAGATGCACAACTTTTTACCTCATCTTTCATTTTTGCCGTTTTTTTTGTTTTATTTAAATCTTGGTATAAAATTGATGTCTACAATTAGACGTAAATACAAACCGCGTTTCGTATTAGGAATCATCAGACCGACGATATCCTTTATTGAAAATTTCATCAACGAATTTTGATGATAAAACTAAACTTTCTTCAAAAATTCTGTAGCTTTTAATGACATTTTAATAAGTCATATATCATTTATGTCAAATTATATAATTTACAAACTAGATAGTAAATACATACAGTGACTCACGAAAGTATTTGAACACTTGCCATGAAATATTTTATTAATTATAATAAGTATATTATAGAACACTTACTGACATATTATTAACATTGGATGGAAGTATGACTCTTTAGATTATATAGGTATAGTTTCAAGCAAATCGAAATATATATATAATAGTTATGATTTATTTCTTACAAACGTAACAAATACTGAATCCACAAAAGTATTAGAACACATCGAACTAATATCAAGAATTAATGTAAACAAAGTTTTCCCGGTACTAATTGTACACATTGATTGTCGTTTGTTATTGTCTTATGTACATTTGTTAGTCACAGTCCAGTATTCGTGGTGAAATATTACGATATTGATCATGTGTCCGAAAAGATTCGAAATTTTTGAAAGTAAGAGAATATTAATTGTCAAGTGGCGCAAAGAAGGAAAGACATACGGTGAAATAAGTAAATTATTAAATATAAATAGATCTACGATACATTACATTATTAAAAAATCAAAATCTGAAGGAATTATAAAAAATAAATACCGTTCAGGTCGACTAAAGAAATTAACGGAACGAGAAAGAAGAGCTTTGATCCGTGAAATAAAAAAAAATTCAAAGATTCCTGCTACAGAACTTGTAACGATAGTTTAACCATAACTTCAAGAAAGATGTACATCCAGAATTATGTAGAAGAGTGCTACGTAAAAATGATTTTCATGCCAGGGTTCCCAGAAAGAAGCCATACATTAATGATATTAATAAGAAGAAAAGATTAAAATTCGTCGAAGAATTTATTAGCAAAGATGATTCTTTCTGGAATAAAGTAATATTTTCAGATGAATCGAAATTTAACGTTTTTGGGCCAGACTGACGTAAGTTCGATTGAAGATAAGTATATACAGAGATGGAAGTAAAAACTTGTGTGCTACGGTAAAACACGGGGGTGGCTCAATTATGATCTTGGGGTGTATGGCAGCAGGTGGTACCGGGAATTCGATCTTCTTAGAAGGAACAATGGATAAATACAAATATTTGAACATTTTGAAACAAAATTTAGAGGAAAGTGCAAGAAAATTGGGTATTTACGAAGATTTTTACTTTCAACAGGATAATGATCCTAAACATACCGCAGGAATTGTTAAAGAATGGATTATATACAATACCCCTCACATGTTAGTCACACCACTACAAAGCCCTGATATTAACCGGATTGAACATCTATGGGCAATAATAGGAAAAGAATTACAAAAATTTAATATAAAATCAAAAACAAGTTTAAAAGACAAAATACTCGAAATATGGAGTTCCATATCACCAAGTGTTACAGAAAAATTAGTGAAGAGTATGCATAATCGCTTACAAGATGTTATTTGTGCCAAAGTTGGTCCTACTAAATATTAAAGGATCAAAAGTTACCTGTTCAAATACTTTTGTGGCTTCAGCAATCTTTATGTTTGTAAGAAATAAATCATAACTATTGCATATATATTTCGATTTGCTAGAAACTATACCTATATAATCTGGTGAGCCATACCTCCATCCAATGTTAATAATATGTCGGTAAGTGTTCTATAATATACTTATTATAATTAATAAAGTATTTCATGGCAAGTGTTCAAATACTTTCGTGAGTCACTGTAAGTATACAAAACATCTTTTCTTACGTTATTTTATTCGCATGAAATTAGAATTTTGTCCTAACATCAAACATAACGTATTCTAAATATTATCGATTTTCAAACATGGTATTATTCAACGAGACTCAAAGATAAACCTCTTGAATCTATTAAAAAATCTCTTATTAAACATCAGTAATAGATAACGAGGGTCCATGTTTATCCTGTTGCGGATGAAACTAGTGAAAAGATCAAAAGTTATATAGGATAAAAATGGTAGCTGACTCTTTCTCTAGTGGAAAAATGAAGCGACCGTATGATCAGGCTGACCTTACGAAGCTAGCATAGTTGGTCCCAAAAAAGAGGGAAATTCTTGTTGACGAACGAGAAAAAGACAAAAAGAGAAAGACAGAGACAGAGGTGGGTTGCACTCGAAGGAGGAGGAGAAGGTAAAGCGGGATCTCACACACCCACCCCTTGGACAATAATTCCTGTCACCATAGCAACACCCTCGAGACGTTCTCGTATCAATCCACTGGCCCGTAGAAGCACACACAACACATACGTTGCCGTTTCTCTCTCTCTCTTTCTTTCTGTGTTGTTGGGTAACCTTTCTATCTATCGATCTTCGTCTCTCTTTCTCTTTCTTTGTCCTGTTCACATCGTCCTCCCTTTTCCTTCCTCATTCGCTTTCCTTCAATTTCACCACCACCACTACCATCACAGCCACCACCCGCTGGCACTTTCCCCTCCCGACGGAGCCCCCATTGCCAGTTCATCAGAAGTCCGTATCGATCCGTCAACGAGTTCGAGGTCCTACGTACTCCACCGGGAATGCCACTGGCGATGGAATTGGCTAGTGCCCTCTCTCTTTCTCTTCTTCTATCTTTCTATCTTTCTCCTCTCACTCTATTTCTTTCATTTTGTCTTTTTTTCCTACTCTTCTGATCCTGCTGTTATCTTTCTTGGATTTGTGGAAGCAAAATTCATTATGGAAAAAAAGAATCAACAACATCTTTTCTTATCTTGTTTTGTCTCCTTTTTATGTTTCTACGATCTTGAAAGTTACGTGTTGTATAGACACGTTACATACGCAGAATGTAGATCCTTTTCTTTGATCTTCTCATATCTACAAGTGGATGTCTATTTGACATTCAGATATATGTCTTGTCTATTTCAAAAGATACATGGAGTTTGAGTCAATAAATGTCTATTGATCGTTAAGATAAGAATTTCATCGAATATCCTGAAATTTTGATAAAGCATAGTCGATAATGAAATGATAATTAATTATTATGAATTTGAAACAATTATTACATATATAGAATATACCGACTGTGTATAAAAAAGCAACCACCGAATTTAAATTTGTTCTTTTATTTCGCTTTTATGTTAACGTCACACTAGTTTCACACTTTCCACGATTTTCATGATAAATCCACGAGCAAGGTACTCCATTTTCTAGATATTGATCGTTTCTCTCGAAATGAGAGATCGTAGGATTAATACATTGTAATCTATAATGTGATCTTTGATCAATCATTAGTCGAATGAAATAGAGAGAATACAATTAGTTTAAATTAATATAACTTGGAGAATGAAATCCATCACGTTCGTCAGCCGATCGTCTGATTGGTCGAATCGCTCGAAAAGCCATTGTTACGCTTCCATGATTGGCACCCTAGTCTTTATCTTTCTCTCATTCTTTCTTTTTCGGCATCTACGATACGTTCCTTGTTGTGTCGAAGAGAAAACCAAAGAGTAAGAGAAAAAAGAAGAAAGATATAGAAAGAGAAATGGAAAGCAAATATTCATTTTTATGTTTAAAAAAGTACTCTAGTTTCTAGTTATCCTCTAATTCAACGATTCCTATTTTCTTTTTTTGTTATATCGTAATAAAAATGTAGGGTACATCGGTATTCTTGAAAACGCCATAATTGTTGTAGTAAGTATGATTCGATCAGTATGATCGAATATCTAAATCTGTTGGTGGTAAAAAAGAATTTATGTTTTTCGTAGAGCAAGGCTTAATAGAATGATGAGAGACGGGTGATGCCAGCGGACAGTGGTCAGAACGACCAGCGAGTAGTCGAAGCGAAAAAAGAAAGAGAAAAAGAGAGAATGAGAGAGTACGCTCGATCCGAGGACCGAGACCGGAAGTGACACATCACCACTCCACATTCTCGACTTCCGTTTTCGTCCATCTCTTTTCCGCTCTTCTATCTTCTTTCCTGCTACTTCTTTTTCTTTTTCTTCTTTTCTCTTCTTATTTTTTTTCTTTTTCTTTGATGAACTTCGCAGGTTTCTTATAAGCATTCCCATTGATAACCGATTGGAACTATTAACCATAAAAATTTTTCATGAAATTCGAAATCTTGAACCGATGTTATTAATTTCTTTCTCTTTTTCTCTCTTCTTTTTCTTATAATTAGCAATTCTTATAATTATCTTATAATTTATCTTATAAATATCTTAAAAAATCTCTAGATAATATTTTTTTTTACTTTAGTATTAGATATATAATAAATTATGCGTCAATCTTATCTCTCTCTCTCTTTCTTTCTCTTATTATTTAATTCATTTGTGGTATAATATCTATATTTTGCAAATATAAGTAGTTGCGATAATTATATAAAAATTATTTGTTAATTAAGTAACTATCATTTTCTAATATTTAGTGATCTTACGCCGAGTTTAAATGGATATCATATTTCGTTAGTATTATATTTTCGCGAGTTCTATGTCGAATTACTCGAATCGTTGATACTAAATACAAATATACCTGTGTATACTTATAAATATATTGTTGTTAAATAGGGGAAGTATTGTTTATCCTTGATTACAAATATTTTGAGCAACGCAGTTGGTCATAATGATAAACAATAGGTCTGTGAAAACATGACGTGGCGGATAGTGAGCTTCGGCCATTATATCAAGTAGGTTAGTCGTTGATGTGTTTTAGTAGTTTTTGTTATAAAAATCTTTGTTTATTTACTTTTTTATCATTCTGCTGTAATTATTGGTATTTATAGGTTTTTTGATCAGATATAATTTAGGAAACTAAAGTCCAACTTAGGTAACCTGTTTGTCTATTTGGACTATTTACATAATTTATCATTTTATAATTTATTTAAAAAATATTTAAGTAATATATTTAAAAATATAATATTATCTGATGAAAGTACATCAGATGTAGAATATGTTAACAAACTTTTTGGTTTCATTGTATACTTAATAAAGATATGGATGGAATACAGAAAAAATGGTCCGATATAGATGACCTTCCCCTATTAGTTAAATGTTAAAATATTGAAATAATGGTTAATTACTCGATACTGACCGAATATGGCCGATTCAGTATGGATTGGCTGGAATGAAACAGCGAGAATAACTCAGATCGCGAATGATTAATTATAAGAATTAAATTTGATGAAATAAAATTGATTTCATAATGACTTTTATGAATATTTTTATTATTATTATTATGATTATTTATCTATTTTTAACTTACCGAATGATACATCTCTCGATCTTCGTGACAAACAATTCTTTTCCTTATTTCGTATGATCGCTAACGTCTCAATGTTTTTTCTACGATGTGTCTCGGATCAAGGCGAGGATAATAAAGGTGCTTATTCTAATTCGTTATCGGCTCGCAGTTTGCAAACGTATTGACTCCAAGAATATCGGAACGTTCTTCGTTCTCTCTCTTATGCTAGACTCTGGTATCTGATACCGTTCACCATAAACCAGTGTCAATTCATTCTAAAGAGAGAAAAAGAGAACAAACAAATTCTCTCATTGAAATAGCATCGTCCTGAAAACGAATTTTTTATTATCGATTTAATTTAACTACTTACCAATGTAATCTCGCTCTAATTTTGAAATTATTAGGCTTTTATTAACGATTTTATAATATGAATTTGAACATGACAAATCTTCAAAGTCGAACTGAAACAATATTAACGAGGAGGTTAAAGAGAATCAGGTCAATGTTTATTCCTCAGTTAAAGAGAAAATAGACAAAACTGGCAGAAATTGAAAAGCATAAAAAAGGGTATCCTTCTTCGATCTCACGAGAATCCAAGCGAAACGAGACGATACCAGATTTATTGAAACGACTGTTTTCTGAGAGTAGTATACATATACATATTAAAGAGAAACGAAATCATTTCAGCAAGAAACGATACAGATATATCGTAAAATTTTCTTTATAAAGAATTCATCGTGTAAAATATGGGTATGAACAACGAGTATGCATATATGTACCTAGGTATATATGTATCGGCGTACCATATTACGTGAAAATACGACTCTCTTAATGAACGAGAATATCGATCCATCGGAAAACGTTTCCTAACATCGTATATCGTATAGGTATATATATCTATGCGCGCGCGTACGTACGTATATATGTATGTATATATACTTATCTATAAGTATAGAGTCTATGGAAAAGTAAAAGGGTCAAATTTCATGAATTTGTATCAACTATTTTTTCGATAATGAAACGTTAACTTTGACACTCGTTTGACATGTTCTCTGTCTATCAATTACGAATGCAATTAACAACGTGTTCACTTCGAGCATTGGTAACGGCCAATTGAACGTCACATACAAGATACTACTTGATATATCATTATCGATTTATTTAAAAAAAGTGTGTCGATGTGATTACTTTTGACATGTAAATACGAGAACCCTTGAAATGTTAACTCTGATATATTACAGCCATACTTGATGTAAGTGTTATACTCAATTCACTATTATTTTCGACAGAATTTATATTATTCGTTATTTTAATTAAGTATAACGCGATCGGAAGGAAATAATATGGAAAAAAGTCTAATTTCATTGCGATATCTATCATAATTTCTCGACAATTCTTTCCCGTGAAGATGGCGTTCAGACTCCAGCAAGGGAGAAGAAATCAACGTATTCGATCCCGTAGGCGAAATTTTTAAACGACGAGAAAGAGAGAGGCGGTGGGGGGAGGTGCAGGAGAAGAGAGACAATGAGACGCAAGAAAGAAAAAGAAGTGAGGGCAAGAATCGCTTAGGGAAAGAGCCAACACACGAGCAGGTGTATCTGCTAGTAAACGATCGATACTCCACCACCGATTATAGAGGAGCGGCCGACACTGAATTCTGCATGAACCTTTTGTCCCGTTCTCCTTCGCCCGGCCGATCGGATTTTCTATTTCTGCGCGTTCGCCTTTCAAAACACACTCGGCTTCGCTGTCGACGAGCTTCGATGAACTCGCATTTCTATTCGTGGTAGTATTTTTACTCGTAGTTGTATTTGCTAGTGCCCCTTGTGTTATCCATAATGTCGATTTCTGCGGTTAACCATCTTTACGGAATTTCTGTTTATTTTTCGTTTTTTTTTTAATAATTTTACTAAGATATCTACATAATATCTATTATTAGGATAATGATATTATATCTAGGATAATGAGATCTAGGGTAGTAACTTCTTCTAAAATTACCTTATTGAACCTACAATATTTATTCATAAAACTTTATATATGTAGATACAATTCTAATATTAGAGATAAATATTTTTTTTCTTTTTATTATCTTTTTATTTTACTCTGTTCATAATTTGAAAATATTCATCTAGTAACTTTCTTCTTGGTAAAGTATTACAACGGCGTCCATTTTTAATGTGCGTTGCGTGCGACACGCATTCGGTGAGATCCATTTCCCCTAGATGCTTATTACGTCCGCTAATATTGCGAAAATCATTATGCTGGATATTCACATGATCTCTCAAGGCCGATTCTCACATTAGCTCGGATCACGCTCCGCGGTCATACGTAGGTCGAGTTCTGATCAATTTTCTTCTAAAAAACAAACCTTATTTACCTTTTTACCTATCGTTTTCTAATCGTTATTTTTCTCTTGAAAAAGACTAATGTCCGCATATATTTTATCAAGATCTAATAAAACTCGATTTAAATATCGTTAATCTTGTTTTCTGTCCATTTTTGATCGAAGTTATTTTATTTCAGACCGTTTCGAAATATGAGAAAAGAAAAGAATCGTCCATTAACTTCTAATGCAACAAGAACGTTAAATTTAATATCATCATCCTGTTTTTTTTCTATTTCAGTTTAAATTTGTAAAAGTGGAATTTCTAGAAAATAGACGAATGACTTAATAAAAAGAACCTTCTAAAGATCGCGATTTAATAGCTACAAAATAAATGATTTTATGTCATAGTTCAAACGTTGTTTTAGCGGGAAAATCGTAAAAATGTTGTGTTTGAACGATGATGATCATGGTCGACTCGGCGACGGTCGTCTCGATAAATAGTCGATGGACTTTGGCGAGCAAACACTTTCGAAAGCTGGCGGCGATCGGTGACGTAATCGGATAGCGTCGTGAATATTCATGAGCGTGAGAGCGCGCATGCGCGTTGTTTCACTTCGTTTCGCTTCGCTTTGCTTTTGCTTTGCTTTTGCCTTGCCCTGTCTCGTTTCGCGTGGTGGGCCTTTGCGTGGGTATTAGCATAACTCGTCCGCGTTTTATCCATTAGCCATTAGCCCGAGACTAAATAGCCGAGCGTTACCGCGCATTTAGCCGCGAATATTGCCCGCTAATTCGATTAATTTCCCTTCCTCTCTGTGTGACGATCGAGTGAGCCAGTGAAAGAGACAGAGAGAAAGAGAGAGAGAGAGAGAGAGAGAGAGAGAGAGAGAGAGAGAGAGAGAGAGAGAGAGAGAGAGAGAGAAATATTTATCTAAATTGGGTCAATACGGTGTGAGTCTAAAACTGTAGACATATGAACAAGATAGAACGATTAGATTCAATGAATGAAATATTAGAGTAATAACTTTAATAGTTCTTATCGCTTCAGTCATCAGTAATGCTAACAATTATCTTTTTATCTTTTCAATGTTTGTATTTACGCAACATTATTGAATATGTTAATTGTGTTATGTTCACAGCATCTTTAAATTTAGAAAGTTTCTTTGAAATTAGTTGGTAAAAATGCTATAATATTTTTAAATTAATAATGATCAACCCTTTTTACATTATTGTACGGCGTATCAATAAGAGAGATAGAACGATAAGATTTAACGAATGAAATATAGGAGAGAGAGAGAGAGAGGGAGAGAGAGAGAGAGAGAGAGAGAGAGGGAGAGTGAGAGAAAGAGAAGAAAGGGTTACAGTTTAATTAAGCGGTATCATTCCAACCGAACGTACTGCTACCAACCGCATTTTTTTTCTTTTTAGTATTTGTGTTTATAGTATTTCTAAATATTAGCTATCTTATAAAAATAATGCCGCGTCTTGCCTTAGCATTTTCAAATTTAGAACATGTCTTTGGAATTAAATATGTTGTAATATTTTTGAAAATATAACAAATTAGAGCGTATTACAATTTTATAACATTAACCTGTATCACTTCAAACTCGTAATTCTGCCGATCATATTTTGTTCTATTTTCAATATTTTTTTACGCAACATACATATATAAAAATCTGTTTACTAAGAAGAAATGATGTAACGTTTTTCCTTGGCACGTTCAAATTCACAATATTTTTTTACAGTTGGAGGGTAAATATACCTACCATAATATTCTTAAAGTGTTAAGCATTATATCTTTATACTATAATTATTTTCCTTGTTACTTCTTAGCCAACTTTGATTCGATTTTTTCTGCCTTTAATATCTCATATATTCCTACTTACATCTACATAAGGTGTATATTATCGAAGTAATTTTTCAATAAAACTGTTTCCTACTGATTTGTTTTATTAACTAAATGAGGTGTTACGTCAGAGGGGATTGAAGAGTTCTAAGGATAAATACTGTTGTCACGTGAGCGGTGATCTCACAATGTAAAAAATTAATATTATTCTTTCTTTTACGTCTTATGTAATTATTTCTTTCTTTAAATTTACAAATTTAATATTTTCGTTGTAGTCCAGTTATTATTGTACCTAGTTATAACGAACGTAATAGTTAACAGTAGAACTATCGAACTATGTATACCTTGAGATATAATTTTTACAAAACCATTAGAAATGACTGGTTTGATATTTGGTTGAAAAAGATTGAGTTTTGTCCAAATTAAGGCAACTAATAGATAATAAGCAAAATAAATTTATAATAATATATTTTCTGGCAAATAAGTAGGTATAGAGTATCTATTACAGAAACTAATTTATATTAGTGTGGTATAGATGGATAATAATATATTGTTATGTTTGAGGTAGATAGTAGAATAATACAATAATTTTAATATTTACAATTTACATTTTACAACTGATTAGTAAATCTACTATTCAAAAATAATAATATAATATAAACTATATCGATAACATTAAACTATTTTTTTTATTATATCACATCAAACTTTTCTTTATTATTATGTCATTATAGTGTTAAAAGATTTCGAAAGATTGTGAATCGAGGTCTTTAAAGATCTACTATCGTGACAAAGAAGGCAAAAAGAGAAATGGCTTGAAGTCACATATGGAAGAGGCTTATAATTTACATCGTTCGTTGGAACGACACACGCACGAGTAAAGTGACCTTTCTTTCTCCCCTCTTCTCTTCCTTTCTCTCTTTCTCTTATAGAATTCTGAGGAAAACACGGGGAGAACACGAGTGTACCGCAATGCCGTGGTATGATTCAACAGGTGACAGCTCATCAAATAGAATTTCATCTGTCTCACTTGCTTTCTTTGTCTATCCGTCTATCTGTCTGTCTCTCTCTTTCCCCTCTCGTTCTCTTTCTCTCTTTCGATAAGAAGACGATGTTATTAAAGATAAAAAAAGAAGAAGGGATCGTCTCATGTACAGAAAAGATAGTAAAGATAATAATCGTTCGATTTCTTTCACCAAACTGTAGTTGGTCACATGACTCTAAACTCAAAAGGGTTAGGTCATGAATGACGACAATTTGACATCGGTCAAATACATTTATTAAGGTCAATCCGGGCCCCTTTTGTTCGTTCTCTTCCATTTTGACCTGTCGAAAAATATCACCGGAATTTTTCCGGGTAGCATACTAAAATATTTTAAAAGAAAGTCTGTAGGCTTCTTAATTATTCTCATTTTGAATTTTGAACAGTTTTTCAGGGATCTTTAAGGATACCTGAAAGAATAAATACTTATATATAAATCCTTCATTTTTAAAAGCACAATTATTAAGGTAATTAAGATATATACGTACTTACCTTTATTTTTGACGAAGGAAGCAAATATAGTCAAAGATTCAGCGAAGGAACGGAAACGTATTCAAAGCACGTTGGAAGTTGATATCAATCGTTTATCGTTGCATATCTGAACACGACTGCTGATAAATCCCAGCGTGCTTGATCTCTTAAAGTAGTGGGATTAGTGACGGTATTGGTAATCGCTGCGGTGGCGGTTGATCGACCGGAGTAAGAGAAAGAGAGAGAGAGAGAGAGAGAGAGAGAGAGAGAGAGAGAGAGAGAGAGGGAGAATGGGTGGGAGGGAGATAGCACTGGAGTGAGCGAGAGAGAGAGGCCTGCAGTTATGGGAGTCGCTATAGAATGGAGTAAGCATTGTAAATCAATACCCTGACGGCTGCTGGCGCTTCGGAGTTCGCTTCGTGTTTCAACATACCGATACCCACGGAACGTAGCGTCCATCGCTGCTGCATGCCGAAATATAACGCTGTGGTCTGTGTCTACTGCAAGTGATGGAGGTGGTTAGTAAGATGTAGAGGAGGGGAATAGAGGGAAGGGACCTTTTACCGATACCAGAATCCTACATTTCGTTCCTGTACATTCGTACTCTTTCTTACCCGTTTAATGGCTAACTATTGTTCCAACAAAACAACAAAAATATTTGGCTGCTTCCAAAAATCAAATAAATTTGTGACGATTTGATATGATGTATATAAAAGATTTCAAGAAGAAAATCATTGTCAACCTAATTGTATCAGAGATATTTTACAAATAAAAAACCAATATTCTTGTAAAAAAAGAAGGATACTTTTCCAATGATTTTGTTGGACCTTCTGCGTAGGTGTCAGGCCGTGAACTTGTCTAAACTTGTAACAAAAAACACCTTTGCGATAGGCTCTTGTTAGGTGAAAAGAGTAAGGGGGAAGGGAAGAGAGTACACGTATTGGTCAAAGGAAGGCAAAATTTAGAGGACTTAATCGCCATTTTTTCTCTTTCGGAACTACGTTTGTAGATCTAGGTTGGTAGTGATAGAGTGACTGAGAGAGAGATAAAGAATAAGAGAGAGAGAGAGAGAGAGAGAGAGAGAGTAAGAACAGGTGGAGCTGTTTAGAGAAAGACTCACCGTTTTATCTTGGCTTGCCTCTGTTCCTTGTCTTTTTCACTCGTTCTTCTTCCTTGTACGTCACTACTTTCTCCTTCCCTTTCTCTCTCTCTTTTTCTGTCTCTCTTTCTGACTCTTTTTTCTTTTTTACTCACCCACCGCTCTTCTACAGGCGATTATTCTTCTCTCTTTCTTTCCCTTTCCGTTCTCAAGAATCGTACGTACTTATATACCTACGTAGACAGCAAGTCCAAGAGACTGGCAACGTTGCTGCGTGAGCGAGCTAAGTGTAAGAACCATCTGGTCCTGCGGATCTTCGCGGCAGCTGCGATAATCGTGTCCACGTTTTTCTTCTCTCTTTTTCTCTCTCTCCTCCTCGTTTTTCGTTTTCATTTTTTCTTGCTTCCTTTTTTTTTGAAAATAACGAAAATTCGTGTGTGAGAATACGGAGAATAAAAGCGCTCAATAGATTTGTCAAGAGTTTTTGTTTATTGAGCAAAGAGTCAGTTAGATAAATCAGATAGATTATTATTATGATTATTATTATTATTACAATATACTTATATTATTTATGACAATTAATTGTTGAGTTTGATTTGACCTTGCAAAAATTTATACAAGCTTCAAAGTTTTATCTCTTAGAAACTATGTTGACCTTGAACGTAGATGTCTAATCTCTTTTCTATCTGCGTCAATTACATAAAAATGCGAATAGAGAAGTTCGTGGCCACTTTGATGGCATCTTTCGGTTGCCTTCAAAGAAATCTCCGAGCACGGAGTAGGATGGGAAGAGCATTTAGTCGAGCAACTCGACTGGTTTTTGCTTAGATGCCATTAGAAAGAGAGAGAGAGAGAGACTTCTCTTGCAACTTGGAGAAATTTAGCGTTTTTCACGAATGTGTTCTAATTGATGTTAGTTTTTCGTTTTCCTTCGAAGCAATAGTAACTTTTAAGGATTTTTAATAATCTTTAAATATTACTGTGCTGAATATACAACTAGTGTTGTTATGTTTAATCCGTGGAAACAAGTGGCTTATTTGTCCTTTATTACCTGAGTCATATTTTGACCATATTTCTTAGGTTCTTTTACCTTCGACCTTCAAAACAAATGTTCTCTTCGTTGCTTCGCCGTTTTCTTTTTCCTTTCTTTCTTTCTTTCCTACCCTTTTCTTTTCTTTCTTGTTACTTTATTCGTACATGCACACTTGGTTACTGACAAAAATTACAAAATAAAAAAATCGTTTGGGAATTACTGCATATTCTTTATTTCTTATTTCTTTAATTTAAATGTATGACGAAATAAAATTTCAAACAATCAATTTTTTTTAGAATATATTTATACAAAGATAACAATTAATATTGAGTTGAAAAAAGAGAATAAAAGCTTTGTGATAAAAGTTAAGAAACATATTTTGCTTAAATTTTAATAAAAATAATAAATATAACGGTATGTTAACGGCAGAATTTTTCACGACCATCTAGTAAAATTTTGCATAATGACTTAGATTTAATGACTATCTGCTGGTATCTGCGTAGCATAGATTCGACTAATCAAACATAAAACTCACCCAGTATTTCAGACCATGTTCTTATGATTTTTTGCATTAACTCCGTTTTATTGATAAAAGAATGACTTCCAAATAAACGTCTAATGTAATGTTCTATTAATTTTTCTTCATTAATTTTGTATATTTTGGATCATTATCTCGTTGAAGTGTTCATTCCGTTGACATTTTCTCGTTAGCAAATGACTGCATATGATTTCGTAATATATTGTGATACATAAAGTTTTTTTTATTTATATTAATAGACTAGAACCGTTGCACGGTAAATAATTTCACATCATCAAATTACCACTACCAAATTGTACTGTCAATTCCAGATACTTGACATTAAATTACTGTACTTACTGTCATCATTTTACAGAATTTTTAACCAATAAATAACAGTTCAATTGATGTACTTCTTATCGTACTTCAATTGGATTTTTCAATTCTTTTTAGAAACAAATAGTTTTTTTACACGCTTTTAAGTGAAAAAAAGATTATTTTCGTTTAAACGACGACTAACTTCGATCTAATCTCGATCGAATTCTTAAAATTCAACGATCTAACTTTTAACTAGTTTTTTGTGGTCTGCCGGTTTGTGATGGTGTTTTAATAATCTATATTCTTGAAATCGTTTTACAATCTTCGTGATAACACAACGAATTGCATCAAACACTTTTGTGATTTCAGTTTTTCTCTAACCTTTTTTAAACATTTTAACTACACTTCGTTCTTCAGTTTCAGTTAAATATTCCCTTCTTGCTCCATATTTAATGCAACTTATAATATAAACCACAATCGACGATGTCAGAGAAGAAACTAAATTTCTCCAAATATGTTTGTTTATATTGCATCCTTTACTCATCGAGAAGTCTCCATGCTGTTTTAATTTTTGTCATATAGCTTTAGTTTTCTTTCATAGACTTAACATTATTTCAGTCTTTATACAAGTATATTCGAAGAAAAAATTATTGTATGCCGATATATGAAATGTTATCTCTTAACGCTAATTTTAATTTCAACTTATCTATCTTAGAAAATAAACGATATACAGTAATTCCCAATCGGTTATTTTATTTACATACATCAACGCTTCGAAGAATGAGGAAAAGTCGGAAGAATAAGGTCACTGGGTGAATCAGCTTGTTTTTCTATCGTTTCAATGATGTTTCGTTTGGATAAGACACGACTTGATACTTTATGATTCAAAAGAAATGTCTAACCTTCTATAGATTTTATTAGATTTTATTTTATAGTTGATATAATAATTATATAATAAATTGTCTTTATCTCTGAATGATAATAACAATACATGTTTTAATCTTTTTAATTATATATTTTTGATTATACGAAATCTAGGCAAATTTCAAAACGAGTATATCTATTTTATCTTTTTTTTTCTCTTTTTCTCTCTTTATTTTTGCCTTATTGTAATTTCATAAAGACGTTAATCGCCGTTGTCGCTTCTCGGCGTTGAAATATAGTAGGTAAGTGGCTTAACAAGGACACGGATGCAAGCGTGTCGGCTGTTCCGGTGGTCGAGCGCAAGATCGCAGAGTGTGCATATCGAGGGATATCTCGATGCATTCCGCTCGTACGTCACATTTCCTGACGACAACGAACACAACGTTGTTTTGAACGATATTCTATATTATCTATCTCTCTCATTCATTGGCGAAATCAAATATTTTAATGATCCGATCCTTTACATTAAAATGTTCCTCTATCAACGATTTGATACCGGAATGAAATAGAAATTTTAGATATATCGATGTATTTCGCGTGCGTTCCTGACAACAACAAGAAGGACATTGTTTTGAAGAATATTCTATCTCTATCTTTCTCGTCTATTAGCGAAATAAAATATTCTGATGATTTTAGATTCGATTTGAAATATTCGTATATATATATATATACGAAAAAAATCTAAAATACAATTTTTATATCGATAAGAATAGATAATTATTAATTGATAGGAAGATACTAATTTAGGATTTGTTATAAGTTGCTAAGTTATAAATAAAAAGATCCGGAAAGAAAAGAAAGATATTTTGGATTTGATACAAATCAAAAACTAAAAAAAGGTTTCTTTACCGAATTATAAATAAAAGATTCGAAAGAGTGAAATAACAATATATTCAAATCGACTGAAAATCCAAGATACAAAAATAAAGTTTAATTATAGATTATTAAGATAAAAATAAATTATTTAGAAGAGAAATGGAGAACAAAAGATATTTTTGATTCGAGTGAAAATCAAGAATTACTACATACAAATTAATTATAACTGATCAAGTTATTATTCATTAAAGATTTGGAAATAGCAGAGAGAAAGAGGGAGAGATAAAAGGATTGATATTCTTGATTCGAGTGAAGATCTAGACTGAAACCTGTTCTTAACACGATTATTCCAATTAAAGAGCTATTTATTTTCTTTGAGTATCTATTTAGTTCAGTTTAGGAAAACAGGAAATAAATTAGACAGTGCTGAACGTTTGATATTTATAATTTTCTTTAAACGATCTTTCTGTCTCTCTTTTTCTCTCTCTCTCTTTTTCTCTTTGTCTGTTTCTTTCTCTTTGTAAATTAAATTGGGATCATAGTAGAGTCATGGATATCCTCAATTCATATTGAAAGAAAAGTAAGAATAATAAAAATTGACAGTAGTTAATTACCGTCCAAATAAGATAATTTAACTTCAAAAATTTTAAATTAAAATTCAACGATCTTTGAAAAGATCGAGGAAAAGAAGAGAACACAAATCGGAAAGAGAAAAGTGATGAAGCCAAAGACGAAGAATAAGAAGAATATGGAGAAGTCGTATAAGCAAAAGTGCTTATTTACGTTTGACAAAGTCGGATGTTTCTTTCCTAAATGCGAGAAGTTTGCTCTCTCCCAACACGGAAAGGTCGTTACATTCGGATGTGCAACACTGGCCGCTCGCAGAAAAATGAAAGAGAAAAAGAAAAAGAGAGAGAGAGAGAGAAATGAAGAAACGAAGGATGGAGGAAGATGAGAATGAAAGAGAGCAGAGAGATAGCTGCGCAACGCGAACTGAACTTCTTGGACTCTTGTTGTCTCTGTCTTTTGTTTCGTTATTCCGGTCAGGGACCACCTCCTGGCGTGGCGGCTCTTTGTCGAACAACTAGTCCAAGATCGCTACTGCCAATACTACTCTTCTCGTGTTTCTTTGAAACAGATATATAATGAAACTATTCGTTTTTATATTTATTTCCTCTACTGATTGAAATCCTTCAGATAAATTTAGTCGTCCGATCAATAAAGTGATAAATATAAATAGTAATAATTAATTCAAGCTTAATATTGAATTATCTTAAAAACATATAGAAACTTATACATACATACATATACATATACATATACATATATATATATATATATAGAATATTTTATATATCTTTTACATATTTTTTATATAAACCTATATACCTATACAAAAATTTATCGGACAGTCGATATAATTTAGGACAGATCTGACGACAAATCGTTGGCTCGATGCTATTGCGAATGAAGAACGCTGTAAGAAAGTTTAGCATGCTTTAATTACCATTCAAGCCGGAGGGAGGGTTGCCTCATGAAAGTATAATTTCCTGCCCGTCTTATTCACTCTCTCTCTCTCTCTCTCTCTCTCTCTCTCTCTTTCTCCCTCTCTCTCTCTCTTTTTCTTTATCTGTACCTCCTTCATTCCCTTCACCTCTCGAGCTTCGGAGAGTCGCATGATCGAAGGGAGAAGCACGTTCGAGAAAAGACAATTTCCTATCGCTTCGATATTTAAACTAATTCTTTTAACTTTTCACGATTTTATGGCAAATCGTGTGAGCGATCAGATATAACTAGAATGTAGTATGCCTAAATACACCAAACTCAGCACGCGACAGTGACGTGGAGGTGGAGAAGATGGAATAGAAGGGATGAGGAGTCGAGTAGTTGACGGGTTTGGTAGAGGAGAAGAGTGAAAAGAGGGAGGAAGAGTAGAGGAAGGGAGGGAGATATCGTCGCGCTCGAACGCTTGGAATGCGCCAACTCTCCGACATCTCTCCGACATATGTCCTTCGTGTCTAACCGTACACATTGCTGCACGTTGCTCTCTCTCTCTCTCTCTCTCTCTCTATCTATCTATCTCTCTTTCTCTCTCTCTCATGTGTGCGTTGCTGCCACGAAGCGTTGTCGAACGAACCATTCGAATTTACGAACGTTGCAAGCGCGCTCGCGCGCTGATAAATTGTGGCTCGTCTTTCCGTCGTTTGCCAGTATTCATGAACGCTTAATCAGGATATCGGATTCTCTGGGAAATCGAATCGAGTCCGTAGGGTTAGTTTTTGTTAAAATCGATGGTAATAATTTTTGTTCTTTTTTTCTCTTTTTCTTGTTTTATGCGTTGGTGCAGTTTTAGAATCGTCAATTTTTATATTGTATATTAAATTTTATCTAATGCTGAGATTTTCAATTTTATTTGGTAATTAGCAGACTGTGAATTTACTTATTTATATATGTAATATATATATATATATATATATATATATATATATATATATATATATATGTATGTATTCTATATAGTCACGGATCGAATTTGGCGGTAGGCCAAGGAGAACTCAAGGGCTTGGACTTTTCTCGCTCTTCTTTTGGCCATCTTACTATCTCGCTGTTGTCATCATCTATTCTTCGGTAAAACGTCGATATATCGAGAACACAGGATAACTCGTCATGCTCGAAAAGTGGACCAGGTAAAGAAGAATCTTTAATAATGACTAGAAAAACATATATATATATATATATATATATATATATATATATATCTAAGTGGATACATATATAAGTATATTGTGATATAAAGTGTATTAATAGATAAGTATGTACTTAAATGTACTTATATGTAAATAAGTATTAATGAAATATCTAATATCCAACAAAAATTAGTGAGATGGTAATTCGAAATGATCGATTGACATCTATTACTTCGTTGAGAATTGGATCAAGAAGGATGAAGAAAATTCGTATCGCGTGAAAACTTCGGTTATGTTCGTGTGCAAGTGACGCAAGAGCTTTTTCCACGAAGGCTTTCCGATTGTTTCTACTCATGGGACAATGAAAAGTCGTCGGAGATGATAATAATTGTCCATCGAGCGATGCCCGCGAGCGCTCGTTCCTAGTTCCTAGGCACAGAGCCGACCTTGTAGGTGTATGCATGACGACACGGTTTCGCTCATGTTCCTAATTGCCTTCTAAGAAGACTTTTACACTCTTAAGCTTGCTTGTAAAAGTAATGACATACGGGCTATTAAAGAAAATAAAAAAAGGAGGAAAACAATGAACGAATGAATTAGTGTTTTTGCAGTTCTCTTTTATTAAAATAATTAGTCTCGATTACTTGCAGTTTTATGGTTGAATTAAATCGGATATATTACGTTTAAAATATTTTATGATTTATTTTCTCTTATTTTATTAATCTTTATAAATTTATCAGATTTATTGATAATTTATGATTTTATGAACTATCTTCGCGTTTTCGTAGTTCTCTCTCGTTAGACTAATTAGCTCAACTAGTTTTTGCTGTAAGATTACGTCGAATAGAATATTCGTTTAGAATTATCAGCGCTTAATCATTATAATAATTAAATACGTTTTCGAAGTTCTTATTCATTAATGCTTTCTAATCCAACATTTTGTTGAGCCTAGAAAAACATTATATAATATGAAAGTTGTATTATTATTTATATCTGCAAGTATACTATACTAAGAGAGTATAACTTACATGTATATAAAAAACATGAAAACCTTTGAATATGAAGTAACAGTTAATTTTAACAGTTAATTTTATTAATTTACTAATATTTAATAATCATAATAAGTAATTGCGTTTTCACACTATTTTGTTATTAACATAATTAGGTACTGTACAATAGAATTGAATCAAACATTTTATTTTAAACTTGTAATACTACAATTATTTTTAATTTCTCTTCTTTGAGATGTGCAATCTTATTTAATATATAATACCATTAGCCACTTCTAATGCTCATAAAATGTATCAATAAATATATACCAATTTAAATATTATATAACAAACGTTATGAATAAACTAATTATTATAAAAAAGACAACGCGAAGAATATTCGTCGTGCGGAATAGAGCTTTCAAAAGAAGATCGTTTAATATGAACACTTTTTATCGGTCATTCACAGTTGCTATTGTGTGTAAATATCGCGGGCGTAATGCTTTCACCCCCTTCTTTTCTCTCTACTCCACTTTCCTTTCCTTCCTCCTCCTTCTTTCAAAGACGTCGCTAGCCTGTGACTCCTATGTAGTGCACGTAATGTCAGTCCGTAGCGTGTTAATAAATCTTGGAAGGAAAGAAGGAGCAAAAGAAAGAGAGAGAAAAAGAGTAAAGAGAATAGTAAGAAGAGCCAGCAGAGAATAAAAGAGAGAGAGGGAGGTGAAGAGATGTGCTCGACACACACATGCCACACACACAAAGGGCGCAAAGAGGCGGCATCGTTTGCATTCGTTCGATCAGTTCATTAACGTCCAACGTAATTTCAAGCGAGCATGGAACTTTGACAACGTAACCTTGCCGAGAGGAGGAGTCTCCTTCTTTTCTTCTTTTTCTTCTTCTTCTCCTTCTTCTTCAATGAGATCGTTCCATCTTGAAAAACTTATACCTATATCACGGTATTCACATTTTTGTTGAATAAATGTAAAGATATGCAGAAATAATTTTATTTTGTTTTTGTTTTCCTAATATTCCCGAAATGTAATAATGATATATTTAGTATCGTATAAAATTATTATTTAGTAAGTTTCTGAATAAAAAGAATTTGTTTCTCCTAATATTTCTCGAATTTAAGAAAGATATGTAATATCGTCAAAAATTATCCAGTAAGCTCTTGTAGAGTAATTTCAAGTGTATAAAAGACGGCCCTTCGAGTGGGATAGCTCGATCTCATATATTTTAAATGAGAGACGATTTTTAGCTATTTGTAGTGGTAGGATTAACAGTTATTAATTCTATTGAGAAATTAAATAAATTATTTATAATAGGGTAATTTCGGAAGTACAGGGCCACTCTTTTTTAAAGCTTCATTACATTGTCAATTTAATCGATATCTAAAGAAAAAATATATCTGTAGTAGTAGATACATGCAAAATTATAATATAAATAATTTTAGATTTTTGTAAAAAGAAAAAAAAATTATTTTCCATGCAAAAGGCCATCTCATCCATACTGTCGGGTGAGATGAGCTATGATTCAGAATGTCATGGTCCAAGTAATAAAAGAGGTTTTCAATATAACAGGATAGACATTATTTCTCCTGTTTACATAAAACCTCTGTAAAGATCACATAAATCCAAAAATATTAAATATCCTTCGTGAAACCATTTATCACATCTCACAACTATGCATAAAATCCAGTTACCTTGTTTTGATGTACACCTGTACTACCTGTACCTAACTCATTTAGCATTATCTTTTTCCTCAAAACTTTCTTTAGACTCTTGAATTATAAAATTTCAACAATTTTCATCCCTAAATAAATCTTCCGTAAGAGAGACATTTACCTGAATTTTTGGGTTTGCCTAAATTTTTAGTACGTTTTGCTACATTTATCATTTGAAACGTCTATGTTTTCTAATTCGTTCAACTACATCTGACAATTAGATTAATTTTATTTTGCATTGTCTTTTTATTAATAAATTGCGAACAATTAGGTGAGTCAGGTTCTGGTTCTTCATTTTCCTTTGTATCTTCTTCAGTTACATGAGGCATATGTGGATCTAATGGTTATTCTTCACTTAAGAAAGCACATAATTGACCTTTGTCATTACAAATGATTAACATAAAGAATAAAAATTCGCTGTTTCCGTAAGTAGCCGGATTTACGTCGTAAGAAAGTAATAGCATAAAATTTTATGATGGGTCAACCATCCCCGAAAAAATCGTGCCATTTATTTGGAATATCAGGGAATGATGACTCATTTGTTTCACATCAGTCATAAGTCATAAACTTAACCATCGCACAGTTATAAACTTAAACATTTAAATATTATATTAATGTATAATATTCAGAAAAAGAATTATTTTTTGTGATAAATTGTTAGTAAATTATGATTTAAAAAATAAGCAGAAAAATTGGAGGGTATTTAATTTCTATATTACTAATAACTTACCTAATTTCTTAATTGAAAACAAACAAAGAATATTGTTTAAGAGTTTTGTTAATATTGTAATTATCAGTTTTACCACTAATAATATTGAAAAATCAGACTATATCTACAAAATATGAGACCAAGTAGTTTCATTCGCAACGTCACCTCAACCGAAATTACCTTATAGAAATTAAATACTCTCAAAAATTTTCTGCTTGTTTTTTAAATCATAATTTATTAATAAATTATTAAAAAATAATGATTTTTTCTTTGAAAATTTTGCAGATATTGTACCTCAATAGTTTTTGAAAAAAGTTTTGCGGAAGAAAATAATGTTGAAAATGTATCAGGTGTGTGTAGCAGTATAGCTGTATATCGAAACAAGCCAACTGGATTTGATGTATGATATGTGATAAGTGATTTTACGAAAGCTGTAAATTTCTGTGATTTTTGAGAAAATGTTTTGTGCAAGTAAAATATAAATATTATTTTCTCCTGTTATGTCTAAAACTTTCTTTTTTACCAGGGCCATGATACTAGGACAGTCTGGATAAAATGGCTATGTGCATGAGAAACAATTTCTTTTTTTTTATAAAATCTATTATTGTTTCTTAGTTTTATTTTGATATTATCTATTTATAATTATAATTTCTCGTATTTCCATTCTTATAAATATATTTTTAAATATATGAATATATTTAAGATTATGCATTAAATTTACAATGTATTGAAGTTTTAAAAAAAATTGGACCGTTACTCCCCGATTTATCCTGTATGAAAATAAGCCAAATTTAATAATGATATTTGATATTGTAAAAGATTATTATCTAATAAGTTTTTGTATAAGAAAATTACAGATAATATTATACCGCAATTATTTTGAGTAAAAAGTCAAAACTAATTCAAATTAATTGATAATCATTAGTATTAAGTTCAGTTCATTTGTAAATTATATATAGTAATTTGTTGTTATCATTTATAAGATATTCGAAAGCGAATATCGTATTTGATAATTGCTTACAATCAAATATTAATTTAACGACGACAAATACTTCAATAGTTACTCATTAATCCATCTAGTAATTAAAACCTTAAATTAACTGTATCATGTGATTAACATTGGTGTAATTACAAATTTAATCGTTAATTGATCGATCGATTGATTAATTAAATATTTGAATTAATCCAAATTCAACTGATCGGACTATTGCAGTTCATATCAGTGATTGTTTTGATAATATTTAAACATTTAAAATTTAATCTGATTTATAAAATAAATAAATTATTATATCATACGAGAATTAAAACAAAATTTTTATTTATGAGAAAACGAAAAAGGCAAAAGGATGGCCATTTGAGTTTCATGGTTTACACGGCTAATATCGTTACCTATTTATAACTGAAAAGGAAGGCAGCAAGAGTGAAGAAATAAAGAGATAAAAAAGGATTCACCCAGTCTTAAAAGAGGGTATACATTATCATTTGGCGAAATGCCAAGAAAATCGGTCTACGGCTGGCACACTCGTGCTAGGGCTATGTAACAATGCGACTATGCTAGTAATATCAGCAGAATGAAACATGAGAATCCTTTCCCTACTCACTACCACTACCACCACCTTTTACTTTCTACCTATGGATTTGCCCTGGTTTTACAAATCCGAAAACGACGAATTAGAAAAGTGAAATCTTTCACTGGATGAACCATCTTCGTTTTTCTCTTATCTTAGTACAATCTGTTCAAGTAGTAGCTTCTTTTCACGTTCAACAGGTTCGTAAAAGTTCGATAATGTTGAATTAGAATATCGGTAGAATGATAAATGGTAAATAACTTTTCTGAAAGTGAACTTCGTTATTGTTTCTACATTGCAGTTAATATATATGTATATATATATATTGTGTATATATATATATATATATATATATATATATATACACAACAAGCACGCAGGTATCTCTGTATAACTCTCTGGAGTATTGAGTTAGTGACATTATCGATATGCATTGGATAATTTTTTTCAAACTTTTATATCTAACTATTCGATTATCACGTTCTTTACAAATATGCCGAAGTTGATTCCTTTTAAATCCTATAATCTATACCTGTATTTATTATTGTTCACATTTGTTAATATGATTGTGTTTGTGTGTGCGTGTGCGCATACAAAACTAATAGTTATTAATTATGATCTGGACAAATTTTCGTTTCTTATATAAATGATAAGCTTTCAAATGAATTTCGAATCTGACCTTAAAGATTTTTTTCTTTTATCTTTCTTATTCTCTCACTATAGATCATCTTCCTTTAAAGTTTTATTTCATTTCAGCTATTGTTACTTTTTGTTAGAAAAATACTTTTTGAAATTTCTAAACTTACTATAAGCTTACTTATTGTTCGATTCGATCAAATAAACGAGGTAAAGAAAGATCGATAGGTGGTTAGCTAATCGATTTTTTTCCCTTACACAAAGCGTTTTAAAACTATTTCTGTACTCTTCTACTTTACTAACGGTCGTCTCTCGTACGAAATGGTTTCCAATCTCTTCTCTACGATTGATATAGTCGAGTTGGTCAGGTCCACACGTATCATTCGGCGCATTCGAGCGTTTCGAATGGAAGGGCCACCCCTCATCCTCCAATCAGCGATGCGTATGAGGCCACCACGGCAGGAGGCTTTAGCATACTACTTACTTCTCCTGTTTCTCTGATCCTTTACCGAGACATCTATTGTCCTTAATAATACTTGTCTTCTCTCCCTTATATCTTGTCCTTCCATCGTCAACATTTTTTATTTTTCACATTTTTTTTTTCTTTCATTTCCTCTAAATTCTTCCTTAATATATAATATTATAGATAACGTTAAATAACATTTCTAATTTTTTTCTGTGACATTTTTGTTAACAATTAACTCAGTAAAGACAAATACACTTTCTGTAACAAGATTTAAACACAATTGATAAGAAACAATTATGTAGTAAAAATGTTTTTTTGTTCTATTCCATTTACATCGATTGGTTGATTCATTAGCTCACGTCACATGAATGTTTCGTTAGACAAACCCCATGATAATAGTAGTAGTATCCGATAGTATATCATTCTCTCTTCTGTTTTATATCATTGGATTTTGTACGGGTTGTATGTTTGTGAAAATGTAACAAAGAGGGAGATGAAAGAAGAGAAAAATAGGGAGAAAAAGAGAGAAAGGGAGGAAAGAGAAAAATGTTCCTTTCTATTTGCTATATATATATATATATATATATATATATATATATATATATATAATATTTCAATATATATTATTATTTTTTATATTTATATACAAAGTATATTATTAGATATATACTATATTTATATATAAAATATATATTATAAATTAATATTTTATTCTTTTATATATGTGATATATCTACTTATAGATATATGTACCACTTATTCTTTATCTCATTAAAAAAAAAAAAAAAGAAATACATCGTTAAAGAAACATAAGTGTGTTTGAAGAAAAAGGACGAAGCAGGCTGTTAAATAAGCACAATTTGTCCGTATCGAAGCTTTAAAGTAAGATTTGTGATACTTTGTGTTTTATTCGCTTAAATAGACTGACAAGTAGTCAAATAACACAAAAATATCGCGTCTTTTTTTTTTGTGTTTTCTCAGTCTCCCTCTCTCTATCTCTCTATTTCCCTTCCTCACTATCTGTATCTCTTTCTCTCTCTCTCTCTTTCTCTCTCTCTCTCTTTCTCTCTCTCTCTCTCTCTCTCTAAAAACGAAGGAATATTTGACGTCAACCATCTTTATGTTTTATTCTAAGGACATTTAATTAATTCGTAATCGTCAGAAACGAGAAATGGATACGAATTAATGACGAGAATAGTGTTCTGTAGATTGATCTTTTAAATTAATTTTTTGTAACGATTTGGTTTATCCTTAATTTTTGTACGTAGGCGACAAAAAGTATTAGAATAGTTTATTATTGTTCACATCTTCGTAATTATTATTCGTTTATTCACAGTTAAAGAATTCTCAAAGTTTCTTTAATGTAGACTTTCACGCGAAATGAATTTTTCTTCTTTCCAAAGAGAATTCTTAGAGACTAAGAGTTCAATCAGAAATCGGCGATTTTTAATGAAGATTTAATGTATATTGATTTCTCTATTTGTTTATTTTTGATCTTTAAAAACAGATAATGAATAAAAGTAAATTTTTCTATTTATTTTTTGTTTGTAATCTACAATTTCTATCGTATTTAAAGTATTTCCAAAGGATCTAATGTATGTAGAATTTCTAATGTAATAATTTATTTAATCCTTCCGGAAAGAATTCTCTGGATCTAAATGAAGATCTCTTGCAGATTGATTTTTCTATTTTTTTGCTGTTAGTCTTTAAATGTGAATAGTGAAAAGTAGACAATTTGCATATCCCTTCTTCTAAAAGAACAGTTTCTATTTTTCTTATTTAGGTTAAAAAATTAACGAAGTGGTATATATATATATATATATATATATATATATATATATATATATATATAGGTATGTATATATATATATATTCCCTCTTTTTTTACTATATATATTACTTCTTTTATTCTCTTCTATTTTTTTAAAGATGGTTTTTTAAAGAAACTTTTCAATTTATTTGTCATTGAGCTGTAAGAATGAATGATGTAAAGTAATAATTATTTCTATTCTTATCTTTTTCATAATTTCTATTCTTTTTTATCAAAGTTAAAGAATCCCCAAAGTATCTATCATAGTATGAAATTTCAAATGAAAAACATTTTTCTTTCTCAGATATTTAAAATGTAAGATTCTCAAATACTAAAAAACTAACTTCTAATCTAAGTGATGTTATGCTGTTCCATTGTAAATAGAACAATTTTTTAATTTCTTTCTTATTAATCTTTAAACGTAGATGATGAAATGTAGATAATGATTAAATTTTTATCTTTCTCCTTCGTAATTTATATTCTTTTTATCGAAGTTAAAGAATTTTTAAAGTGTCTCTCACAATGTAAAATTTTAAAAGAAAAGAATGTTATCTATCCTGAGAATATTCTCAAAAGGTCCAACCACGAATCGACAATTTAATGAAGATCCGTGGGAAGAAAAAGAGAATAGAGTCCGGTCGTGCCATTTGCTATTTGCCTTCTCGATGTTATAGCAGCAAAAGCGATCCGATTGAGATTTCCGGGAGCAGGTGGTCCTCCGTAATAAATCGTATTGTCAGCAGTTTCCTCGGGCAGCCACCTGCCAATCGATATCTCGAGAGTCGGTCCAAGGTGAATCGTATGCAAATTGAATGGATCCGAAAAGAATGGACTCTCTAGTTTTTCCCTATCGTCTTTTCCTTTCTCTCTCTCACTCTCTCTCTCCTCTCTCTCTCTCTCTCTCTCTCTCTTTTCTCTCTTCCTCTCATGCTCTCTTCTCTCTTCCTCTTTTGCTCTCTTCTCTTTTTCTCTCCTCTCTCTTTCTCTCTGTCTATTTGTCTGTTCCTTATCTTTCTTTTTCTACTCGATTCTCTCCTTCTTAAAACGGTTTGAGCTAGAGCTTGTCGATTTTAACAAATCAATTTATAACTTTTCAATGAGATGGAAATTTCGAATTTTTCAAAAGTTACTTTGATATTAATGAATAATAACGAGTTAAACAACTTATTAAATCGATCGAGCTAATCACTGTACTTTTCTTATATTTGTCTTTATGTTCGAATTTCTATCCATTTCTCTTTCTTCTTACAATTTTTTCAACCAGATGAATTTCAATGATTGAACCAATCTTAATTTCTAACTTTTCAATGTAATAAAAATTTAGGACTTCTCAAAAATAATATCAATTCATGACACTGTCATGGATGAGATAACGATATACGGTAACAAAAAAATCTTTGATTTGAACGAGTTGATCGCCATATTTGTCTTAAAATATTCTTCTGTTACAAAAAAGAAGACAACAAAAAGAAAAATGAGAAGAGGTCCGAGCCAGGAGATTTTCAGGCGTTAAATGTATAATTCGAGAGGCGAATGAGATGATTCATTTGGTTCTTCTCGACGTATAAAGGCGACAGCGAAAAAGAATGAGAAGGGAAAAAGAGAGAGAGAGAGAGACCCTGCGTTGTAAGTAGGTAAGTCTATATACAAGTGTGTGAGCATGCGTGCGTTTGTGTATGTGTATACCTACTATTTCTCTCTCTTTTTCTCTCATGGTGGCAGCCGGTTCGGCAAGTTTTTGACCGTCTGCCGCTAACTGCCTGGCCCTTGGTGTCCCACCTTCTTTACAGGTACCGCTCCACGGTACCATCCCACCCGTCCTCGTCCCACTCTTCGGGATACTGCTCCTGCTGGATCCTGTCCACAAACTCACGCCACCATCGCGCCTTCTGTACTTTTGTCGTTCACAATTTCTTGTATGTTGGCATGCCACTAAAGATACGTAACAGTTAAGATCTGAAAAGAAATTTGTGCAAGAAAAAGAGTGTTAATACATTGCAATAAGAAATTACCTGTATCTATTCGTTATGAAAATAGTAGCAGACTGTTCCTGAAACATGTCTTCGATGATATTCTATGCTTTATAAATTTTTTTCATTATTTTATCAAACTTTTAGTAATGTTGTGGATGAGAAATTGTTTTAATGACTCAAAAATAGAATTATAAGAACAAGAGAGTGGCTACAATAAAAAATGATCTATATCTATATGTTTGAAAATAGCTGTAAATTGATATAAAATTTGTCTTGAATGATATTTTATGCTCGTTTAATATTGTTCATTATTTTATCAGTATTTTAGAAATATTAAGAGTAAGAAATCATTCCAGTGTCTACAAACTGATTGAAGTTAAAGTTTGCCTTCTGTTTCTATTCTTAAATAGACTGCACATTGACGTGTCGGTAAAAACATCCAACAAACAAGCTACAGACTCTGGGATTAATAAATGTATATCATAAAAAATAGAATACGTAAAATAAGCATTACTTGTAGTTAAATTTTTGAAAATACCTGTAAATTGCGCCTGAAACATGATTTCGATAATATTTTGTATTCTTTAAATTTCACTTAAAATTTCATTGTCACTTTTAGAAATTAATAGTTGTTTTGGTGATTGGAAACATAACAGAAATCAAACTATATTTCTCGTCTCGTATCTTGATAGATTTATCAATATGTCAAATTCTTTTTGAAGTTGGTTGTAAATTGACTTGCTGATGAAGCCATAAAACAGATAAGATATAGACTTTGTAGCTATCATAAAGAATAAAAAACGTAAAATAAGACATTATTTATATAATACAAGAATTTTAACAAGTAGCTGTAATTTGTGTCTGAAACGTGTCTTGGATATGATATTTCAAGCTTCTTAAATATCGTTCATTTATCCGAAGGCAATGTCATTTTCGACTTTTAGATTTGTAGCTAATAAAAATTATTTCGGTGTCTACAATATAACAGAAGTTAAAATTTGTCCTCCGTCTCTGATCTTGTAACTTGTTAAGTAGATCGCTCATTGACCTCTTGGTGAAGATATTCAAAAAAACAAGATATGAGTTCTGAGACTAATAAATATTTATCGCAAAAAATAAAACGCGTATAATAAACATTTATCTGTATTTATATATTTAAAAATAATAGTTGGTGGATCTGAAATATGATGATGATGTCATGCAATGTCTTAAATTACATTTATATTTTAATTTTGCTCATTTATCCAATATCATTTATTTTTATATTTTTAGGAATTCTGTTAATGAGTGATTCTATTATATAAAACACATAACCAAAATCAAAATCTGTCTTCTATCTTGTATCTTAACATATTTAACAATCTTATTCCTTTTGAGGTAGATTATTTATTAGTTGATGAATTAGTTAACATATTATATATAGACTTATTAGTGCTGATGAAGATATTTAACATGTTATACCTTCATCATTCGACTATGAGACTAATAAACGTGTATATCATAAAAAAACAAAGTAAATTCAATAACAAATTACTTATACCTATACGTTTAAAACAGTTGCAGATTGGACCAAATTCTTTATATTTAGTTCATTTATCAAAAAATAACATCATTTTTTCAAAAATATTGAAAATGAAATATTATTATAGTGTTCGAAATGGAAGTAAAGTTAAAATCTGATCTTCTAGTATATTTATATATTTATTGAAGACAAAATATTTACAATACTGACATACCTTTTATATATTTTTAAAATATTATGATAGTTCTTAAGAATTCAAACTCATGCAAAAAATAATATAAAAACAAGCTGTACAAAGTACGTAGACATAATAAACGAATAAAGAATTTCCAAACAAATCTAATTTCACATATAAATGCTAATGAAATCATTTAACAGGCAAGTGAAAGGCTCTGAGACTACTATATGTATATCACAAGAAGCAGAACAGGTAGATATAATAGGAAATCCACATACAAATTTCAATACAAAAATAGTACAAATATAAATAATATAAAATCATTTTTGAATTTCTTTTCTACCAACGAAATCCAATTAAATAAGAAAGATGCATCCGTAAACGGTGTTCTATAGTACTTGAGGACAAGAGCTCGTTGGTAATCGGTCGAACATGTCGGAAATAGAGTCGGGAGCGTGACGGGCGACGAACTTGATCAGGAAGGATCGAGAAGAAGACAGTCGAAAGAGGTAAACTATCGAGGAGGTAAATCGAACCGAAGGAAATGGAGAAGTAGAAGGAAGGAGGTAAAGAATGAAGGGAGGAACCAAGCAATGTGAGTCGTTGTTGAGTTTGAAGTCGAAATAAAGTAATCGTTCGACTTAGTTATAAAGCTAGCAAACTACATAAGCATAGTAATAGCAATAGCAATATTAATATTAATAGAGTAGCACGTTGCAGTAGTAGTAGTAAATGTTTGAGAGATAGATATCTTTATAGTGACGAAAGAAGAAGAGAAAGAAGAAGATAAGGAAGAGGAAGAAGTAGTAGTAGAAGAAGAGGAAGAAAAAGAAGAAGACAATGAAGACGAGTTGACCCTGCGGGCCAATATCGGCGAACGTCAGGAAGCCGAGTAACTTTTTTTCCTACCGAATGCAGACAAATCGATATCTACTCGCGCGCAGCGCCAGTTCTCTACGTTCTTTTACAACGTAGTAGAGTTGTTCGTTGAGCGCATACGAGCATAGGGGTCGTTACTACCCCATCGGTGTTGTCCCTATCCTAACATTGACAGAGATGCTCCTAGTTTAATCAAATTAACAATTTTCTTTTCTTTTCTCTACTTTCTCTTGATTAATTTTTTTTTTAATTTGTTGAAACAATCAAAGGAAATTCCTTTTTATTGATTCGTAAATTAATTGAATTAGATAGTAACTGTTATTTAGAAATGTAGTTACTGAAATTTGATATTCTATTTCGAACTGTTATTCTACACATTCTTTTTTCTATAATATTTATATTATATTTTTCTAAAAATATCTCTGTGAGTCCGAATGATTCGAAAGATATCATATTTTTATATCAAGATATCAAGAATAGAAAATTAATTTTATCCTAAAATTTATCTAATTATTTCCTAACATCGTAAATGTCTATATTGCAAATACCTAGTTGAATTCTCAACTTAAACTATTCGAAAGAAAACTAAGTTATAGGTTAGAACATAAAGCGGAAAGTTTCGAAAAAAAAAAGATAGGGAATACATTTTTGTGATCTTACTTGTAACATTACGGCTAGAGAGATAAAAAAAGTACTTTTAGTTATCATGTTCTCGATACTATACGCTTTTACGTTTCGTAGTTGTAAAGCAGTAGAAGTTGTACGTAGGAAGTGTTATAAAGCTATGATATGTGAGAAAAAGAGAGAGACAGATTATATATGAGTTTGGGGAAAAAGAAATCCATTAATTTTACGTGAACGTGAACGAAAAAATAATGAATTTCTTTTTCTCCAAACGTGTGTGTGTGTGTGTGTGTGTGTGTGTGGCGCGTGTGTATATATATAGTGAGAGAGTGAGAGAGAGAGAGAGAGAGAGAGAGAGAGAGAGAGAGAGAGAGAGAGAGATAGAGAAGGGGAGGTATAGTGCAAACTTCCTGCAACTTCTGAAACCTTGTTACAACTTAGCTCCTCTCCTTGTTTCTTCCATGCAGAACCAAGAGAGCGTGACTCGTTTTTCTAACGTGAGGCAGCACCGTTTTAACTGCCCAAAGAAACTTCCCATTTCTCTTGTAGACATTTTCTATTGTTTCTCTCTCTCTCTCTCTCTCTCTCTCTCTTTCTTATTTTATTATATATAAATATATATATATATATATATATATATATATATATATATATATATATATATATATAATTACACAAAATAAAAAATACTTTATATTGTATAATTATACTGTATACTTTCCTATAAGGATATATTATATTACAATAATATGTTATATATTATATCGTAGTATATAAAAAGAAAACAGAAAGAAATAGTTTAGTACTTATATAACATATATAGGTTCCTCCTATTCATATGTATACATATATGTATATATATAACATTAAATACATAAAGAGTATGTATATTTACACCACAAATTTTATGGCTTTGGAAGAAAATCGCTAGCAAACATTTGTTTTTTCTCTTTTCACTACCCTTCTGTTTCTCTTCTCTCTCTTTTGTATTTCCTCTTTGATTTAAGAAAAGCTTCATGATCTCCCGATACCATGAGCAAGTGAACGCAGACGTACAAGATGGCACGCCTAACTGCCGCCACGCAGACGCCATCGATGTTCTGTGTTGATACGTAAACAGGGACGCATGTTTTTGATGCGTTAAGTATCATTCACGCTGGCTGGCTCCTCGACAAAAAGAAAGAGATGGCTATATTCGATGTAAATTTCTTTGCGCTATGTTGTGAAAAAAAGACAGACAAAGACAGAGTTAGAGACAAAGCAGAGACAGAGATAGAGATAGATAGAGAGTGAGAGAGAGAGAGAGAGAGAGAGAGAGAGAGAGAGAGAGAGAGAAATGAATCTAGCGGTACCAGTAATAGAACCTTCTCAACGTTTGCTTCGTTAATGGCGTCATTAATGTCGGTGACGATTCTATCGAGTTTACGAATAATTTAATTGATTTGTTAATAAAAATTAATGAAGGTTTGAATATAATTCCTACGTTAAAAAATTTATGCTTTCGAATTAATCAACGATGTAAACGTTCCAAATTCAATTTCTATTCTTCGATTTTTTATAGAAGCTAAAAAAAGATGTCAAAGTAAGTATGAGGTAGCCGAAAATGGCGGCCGTGTTCACCGAATTCTAGAAAGTACCGACATAACATTCTTCTGATTGGTTGTCGCTCGGATTCGGTTGAATTGTCGAAAAATTATCTTTTTCGTTGAAGCGCCGCCATCCTGTAGCGAGCTTGCAAAGCTTTCCGTTGTTCGGCAGAATGAGTATGACGGTGGTACTACGTAATATAAACAAAATCATCAAGTTGTATGCCACCACTTCGGTACTATGACCATAGTCATCGCTAGTTCTCGCCTATTCTCTTGTTCTCTCTTTCTTTTCCTATCTCTCTCCCTCTCTTCATTAACGATTTTTCTATCCCCGCCAAGGGTTGATAATCTCACTTTCGAGAATGCGATTTTATCGGCCGCGTGGGAAGTTCCCACATTTTCAGAAGATCTCGTAAACGGTGATGAGGGCACTGCTTGTTTTCGGTCATTTTTAAAAAATTGAATCTTCTTGATCTTGTAAAATAAATAAAACATCTATAATCGATAAACTTTTAACAAAATTGCAAAATAAAGCATAACATTCGAACATATTCAAAGTTTTTGATCTTCTTTCGTTTTTTTTTGTTTTCTTTCCTAATAATTTCATTATGTTCATAAAGCTAATAATAGACTTAATTTAGAAACACGTTGAGAAAATAAGCTTGATAAATCGATAAATATGTACATACATATCCAAGTAGCTAGCTAAGTTAGTTGTTTCATTCTAAAATCTTTCAAAACTACATCAAGGCAAGGACGCGAAATCAATAACTAGTTATTCCTGATGAATTATTAAGTCAACTTATAGAGAAAACGCACTATATTTTTCTGACAAACTCGTGCAAGCACGAGTTATAACGTAGAAAGAGAGTAAAATGAAGGAAGAAAGGTAGAATATTCAAGCGATACGATAAAAAAATAATATCCTGGGTAGGACAGTTGGAGTTAGATTAGTTCGAGATCTCGTTATCGAATATAAATTAGATATAATTTACAAACTCGTGGTATATCGTGAGTTTTACACATTGCATTGCAAACTTGAATGATATTCCATTCAAAAGCTTTCCTTCCCTCTCTCTCTCTCTCTCTCTCTCTCTCTTTCTCTCTCTCTTTCTCTTTCTTTTTTATCTGCGCAAGCTCGACCGATATCTGAAATTTTGTCAAAACAGTCTGTTGATCTTATCATTTAGCAAGAACGATAAAAATATAAAGATTGATTTTTAAGGAGGAGGAGGAAGAGGAGAAGGAGAAGAAAAAGAAGAAGAAGAAGAAAAAGAAGGAGAAGAAGAAAAAGAAGAAGAAAAAAAAGAAGAAGAAAAAAAAGAAGAAGAAAAAAAAGAAGAAGAAAAAATTCTTGGCATCTACTCGAGAAAACACGTGTGCTTTTCTCTCCAATCGATTTTTCCCTCTCAACTCCTCGCCTACATCCTTCCAACTTCTCCACTGACTCTCAGTTGGTTTATTCCATGACGTCACGAGGAGCAAGTCAATCGATTGTCTGACAACGTTGTACCGAGGGAACTCTAAAAGGTGCTTGCTAATTGATAAGACATATTTTAGACCGTTCGATTCTCATCTTGGTTAGATCTTTCAATATGAAAAGTTGTATGATCGATCAATATCAAATACAAATTTATATATATGATATAATTGAAGTGTTGTAAAGATTGTGAAAATGTTCAAGGTCAAGTCGAAAATGTTCCTGAACCTGCATCAACAAAGATAATATGGCCACAAAGCAATAAAAGTAAGGAGCGCGTGCCTCGTTCCTAGTGACATGTGCGCGCACGCGTCTCTCTCCTCTCTCTCTCTCTCTTTCTCTCTCTCTTCGTGACGTGTTTGGCCTCGTATGACGTAATCCAGAGGTGTAAGCGCAACGAAAAGACTAGTACGCCGTCGAGGATAGCGCGAGCGTCGATAAATACTACGGGATGCCCTAGTTTCAGATTTCCAAGTGATTCTTTTTCCTTCCTTGCATTTAGTTGCTTCGCAATCATCTTTAGAAACTTCGTGAAAGTATATCAATCTACTTTTGTCTGTTAAAAGCTTCAGACAATTGTGAGAGTCCTTCTGTTAAGTGACATCGTGATCGTCTCGTGATTGTCACATGATGTGACGAAAGTGATGGAAAAAAGGTTTTCACTGTTTGCCTGTGATTGATGAACATACAACTGTTTTGATATCTCTTCGCTGATGATTTTACATCTATGCATGAATGATCATATGCAGCTTGCTAATGAAATTGATATCAAAAAAGGATAACGACGTGGGCTCAACGCTACGACCGATTAACCGGTAGGCTTTGACCGTGTTAAAGCCTCTCTTCTCATTCTTACTCGTAACGAGAGCCGTTCCTTTCAAGTATTTACGAGAATATAGGGTAAGAGTTTTTATTTTATAATAAAAAGAAAATAATTATATTATTTTCATGAGTGAGGGTATATCAGGGTCGAGATTGTTGAAAAGGCGGATTTAGAGGAAGTTGAAGTTCCATTACAAGTGGACTTCAATATAATATTTTATTAAAATCTATAAGTATCGTTTGATCGACCGATTAGATAAGATCCTGAATCGAATACTATGTCCATTGTTTGTAATATTGTATTAAGAAATGTTAAATTAACTTCTGAAAGAACATCTGAAAGAGATGTAATTCATAAAAAACTATTAATCTTCCATAATGTAACTTTGAAGTTGCATATTCATATTTGTTAAATCTTAATTTCTTTTCGTCACTAATGTATCACAGTTTGTTTATATAATGAGTTATAAAGTTTACTAAGATAGGTTACATTTAGTATAGTATAATTATATTAATATAAGTAGAATATAACAGTATAATAGTAAAATTATATAAGGATATTACCTATACTATAATGTATATGTTAATACATGTTAATATATTGTATGTATAATATAATATATTATAAAATATGTATAAATAGTATATTTATACTTAATATAAGTAGTATAGGTAATTATATTGATGTATATAAGTTATATTATAAATTTCACATTATATAATGTTTTTGTTCAACAAAAATTAGGTCATAGAGAGTTAAAAAAAAATTGCATGAATTAATGAACAAAATTTATGAAAATAACCTAGTAGTACGATCTATTGTCTCATATTTTATTCTTAAAATTTCGAATATTTAGAAGATTCGAACATATATTCACTTAAATTGAATATGACTTTTAAATGGATACCTTAATCACTCAACTAATTTATTATTAACCCCTAGGTTATGACCGGTGAAGGCTCAGTGGACGACAATGTCTTTGACATGGAGGTAAATAGATCTTCGAGAAGACTTACTCCTGTCGTCGTAGAGCAACGGTCGGCTACAACTCCTTCCCCTACCGGTTATCGAGACTACAAACCACCAGCTGAGGTCTTGAGCAACAGCTATGGCACGACGTTTCACGCGAACGTTGGCTTCGATAGCGCGAGAGCCAACTTCAAGCGGGACCAAGAGAAGGAGGAGGATTTTGCGCACAAGGTCGGTGTATGCATGCATGTACTTACATACTGCATGAATTAATCTTTTAAACACTTGCTTTCATTAATTTATTTTTCGTTATTAATATTTCTACGATCGATCATCAATTTTTTTTCAAAATGAACTAATAAATGACCTCGAATTGATTCGTTGATATTTGTTATATGAATCTTATTTTATAGAAGTTAAGTATATAGAAATCCCTACGTTTGAAAGATTCTAAAAACAACAATTTACGTTTATTAATTATTGGCGAACATGAAAGAATCATAAACAATTAGTTTATATTTGTTAACTATTTAGCAGGTAATAAATAATGGATAATTAAAAATATCGGATAAGTGGTTGGTAATCGTTGTTCGATCAAGTAAGATGTGATGTTTGTTCTATCTACTGAGCGTTCGACCGCTCCCGATCTACGTACTTATTTCCCACTCTCTCGCTTTATTCTTTGCCTTTGCTCAAAATATCGAAAGTACTAATCAAACTCAAGGAAGTTGGGTAAGTTATCATTTTTATTTTATTTTGTTAATAAAATAAATTGCCCTAATGAAAATTAATACTTGACCGATAAAATAGATAACTTCATCGGTAATGCAGGAGACTTTAATTTTGAATTGGAAAATATGCAATTAATAAGGTACGACGATTATCCCCATTTTTTGCGTTAAAATGATGATTGATTATTGATTAATAACAAAATTTATTTATACATATATAGGTATATATTGAAGCGTTTGTTATTTGGCGACTAGAAAAGGTTGTTAACTCGAAATGATCGTTCTAACTAGTCAAAAGCTATCGCAATGGAGGATGTAGATATTTTTCATTCGGCACAACGTACACACATACTCATATATAAATACTCTCGAAAGTAGTTCTCGCTTTCACCAACGATATATAAAGCCGGTGCCACGAGCGAAGGCGCCGTATTCGGTTGGCTATATATAACGCGAACCAAGTAGAAAACACGTTTGCCCATTAATAGTAATTACTTTGCCTTCCTAATTGACGGGGGAAACGTTCAGTATAATTTATGTCCATTTCCGTACGTGCAATAAGGAACGTGAACTTTTCCCTGCTGATGTAGATCTTTGGCATCGAAAATTTAATAAGTAAATCAAATAATCATATAGAAAATTATTTCCATTTCAATTTTTATTAATATTTTAATTTTATAGGTATGTTAGTCGCTATTATGTTTTATACAAAAAATAATTTGTATAACATTGTGATATCTTTTGTAACTTTTTTATAAAAAATAAAAAGAAAGAAAAATTCGAATGCTTTAGTTTTTTTTTTTATACACTTTAATACACCTTTTTTACTTTTTTTTTGATAGCCCATGTTTATCATGTTTTTGAATGGATCTTACATAAATTTGAAATTTGATGATCTCTTATGGCAAGTAGTGCATTAACCATTTATAACTCTCTACAACCCTTGATTGTATTTAATAAAAAATTATGTAATACAAAATTTATAACAATTTATATTAATATAATTATACTACAGTGAGAGTATAACTTATAAATAGAAAATATTCATTTGGGATATAAGCTAACTGTGATACTTTTGTGATGAAGAAATAAAATAAGATTAAATTAATGTATATAAGTATGTGATTTCAAAGTTGTATGATGTTATAGAGGGTTAAGAAAATTTGCGTTTATTACGAGGAGCTCTTTCTGACATCATGATAAAGGTAATGAAGTTCGAGAGTGGCGTATAACAAGAGCGAGAGTGAGAGTGGGAAAGAGAAAAGGAGGGCAGTAAACTATGTTTCTCCGCCCCTAAACTAACATCAACTTATTCGTACGACGTTTGGTTACGATCACCCTTGAAAATAATACAATTTTTTTCGAAAAGATTTTTCACGGATCGATATTGATGCACATCAGGCTAATTTTTGATCAAAGATAAGTGCAATGACTGGTATCGCTTTGAAGCAGATTTTTGGCAACATGACCGAGCTTAAAAAGACAAAGTAAAAAAGATCTTGGCTCTGTTACCGATTATATCGATTTCGATAGGGAGAATTCATGCGTGAAAACCAATACAGCATGAAGCTGAAAAAGAACTCGAACGGGAGCTGGTAGGTTCGATCGAAATTCAATTTTTATATTATCATGTTAAATAAGAACGTTCAGATGTTTCCTTTTAAAGTTGTCCAGACGCTGTAATTATAATAATTAATCTCTATCGATATCCGATCATTTGCTCTTGTCTTTATTGCTTCAAATATTTCATAATTACGTTTAAATATATATATATTTACATATACATACCTTCTATTATATCGGCGTTTCTAAAAGGTTTTATTTTTATATCATATCGAATTAAACGATCAGGAATTCTTTTCAAAATCGTTGATACCCTGTATGAAATAATTCGACGTTGTCAATGTTGTTTTATTTTCTTTTGTCTTTACAGCTTTCAATATTATATAATTACATTTGAATATATACTTATATGTATATAAACAAATATACAGTGTATAACAGAATTGTGCGATAAAACTTTAGGATGCATTATTCATATATAGATAAGAAAATGAAGCATTTCTGGTCCCATGTTAATAGAACCTATTTTTCATTTTTTATATATGAAAAATCCATTTTTGAAGTTTTATCGAAAAGTTTTGTTACACTCTGTGTGAGTGTGTGTGTCTATATACATATACACATATAGGTGTGTATGTCAATTTTTTATCATATTTTCGACGTTTTTAAAAAGATAAAATTTTTGAATATGTATAAAATAAAATATTAAGTTTTTGTATCAAATCACGAATCATATTATGTATAATTATTTTTCAATTATTTGATAAATTTTAATTATTGTAATGATAATTTATTGTATTTTTAATTTGTTACAGACAATTCTTCTTGGTGACAGTGGAGTAGGTAAAACATCATTACTAGTTCAGTTCGACACTGGAAATTTTCAACCAGGAAACTTCGCGGCTACCGTTGGTATTGGCTTCACGGTATGTAACGTAAAGTTTAACACTAATACTAGAACACATGTGTACCGTGTAGTTTGTTTACTGCGAGTAAGGACTTCTTAAGATCGCTTTCTCACCTAAATGCATTGTATGTACATATGTATATACATATATAACAGATCCTTGAAGAGGATCGTTCGATCGATGTTTAGTATTACAAGCTATGCAATGAGCTGATACGATGATACTATGCATAACTATATATAAAATATGATGACTTAAATAAAACTTTTTTAAATTCTAGTCTTTCATATTTTTACATCTTGTCTGTTTTCGATTCGCGAAAATCATTATTGTGTGGGTGGATTGGTTCATAAATAAAATATTTATTATAATAAAATTGCAATTATTTACGAATCAAAGTAATATTACCAATTGTTTTCTACAATATTTGAGGATTTTTTAAGTATCAAGAATATTGAGGAGAAAGACATACATGTATGTATACACACACACTATTGCTCGGATCTACGGATATCCGACTCTTGAGTATCCGAGTGGTGTATTCAGATATTTATTTAACCCACGTTCAACGAATGACATGATTACTGCATTGATCGCTTCACCAAAACAGATACATATATCTCTTTAATATAAGCAATGACACATCGAGTTAGTTTTAGCAAGGATTGAACACGCTACAGAAGGTTATCTACGACAGTATAAATTGTAATAATTAAAGAATGAGTTAAAATGACCAAGTATATCCAAGTACTTGATAATACTGGATGCTTGATTTAAATTTGAATATTCAAATTTTTTTATGATTTGCAATCTAGTATCTGTAAGGACGGATGTACATGTATTGATAAAATCGGTATCGGTATTGGTGACGAATCGGTAATACTCATATTACATGTAATATTATGGCCAGGATAAACACGAGGCCGGCAGGACGACATTACCAGGAGGAACATAGATATGTCGACGTGATGTTGGCCCCTCGATAAATATTTCGATATCGGTGCACAGAGAAGGTGCGCATTCATTTTTTATCGAAAGAATAAAAAGATTCTTGTTCTTACATTCTTCTGTGTAACGAATTTGATATCGGTAGTTTATTGTATAGAATTTTAGTATAGCAATTACTGGAAAAAATGTCAATCAATTTCAAGTATGTTTATTCAATGACTTTGCTTATATCAGTAAAAAACAGAATATGTTTGCGGGACAAAACAAGCGAGAAGTTCAAGAAACGGAGGATGAAAAACAAACTTTGATTAGAAATATACTCTTTTGGAGTCAAACTTCTCACAACTGGGCAGGAAGTCCAATTCCGACAGCGATCTTGTCGGTGTATATATAGTAATTCTGTCGATATTATTACAGTATCGCCGTCGATACCGGTACGTGTGTCTCCACCCTAAGGGCCAAGGACACATGCATATGAGTGATTCAAAAGAAAAATGATTACTATTGAAACAGAGGTCTACGTATGGTTATTTACATGTGCCTTGTATGAAAGTGATGAAAAAGACAAAATCGTAATAAATATGTTTATTTGTTACTCACGCTTTTTTATTTGATCGATTTTTGTTTTTCACGCTTTTTTATTTGATCGATAAATAAGCTACTCATTTGACAAATTAATTAATTACACAAAATAAAAAGTAATGAAAATATATAAAATTATACATAGTGTACATTATTTATTATTCAATAGCCATAAAAATTGTTGTCATTTAGTAATGTTAAACTTAATTATTGAGGAAATTTATTTTAATTATAAAATATTAAGAATCGCTTTAACCTGTGAATGTTGGGGATTAAGCATACTTTTAATGATCCATCAATAGATCTAGGAAGTCAGATGTTTATGACAGATCTATTTGCATTATTTTTTTGATATCAATGTTTATAAAACCTATTAAAATGCAGTAACCGCAACTCTTAACAAAATTACTCATTTATGGCCAACAATCCTGGATGTTTTCTAATATGTTACGCAATGATATATTATCACTGAACATTTGGTCACCAAGAGCATCTTAAGTCATTGTTATCAACTCGTTACATGGAGTTGCTAAATGAGGACTTACATGAGACCATTACATAAGCTCGTTACATGAGCTTGTACATGGGCCCGCTACATGAGCTCGTTACATGAGCCCGTTATATGAGTCCATTACATTAGCCCGTTACATAAACCCGTACATAGGTCGTTTTCAAAAATTCGTTACATTAGTCCGTTACAAGAGTCTGTTAAATGGGCTCATACATGAGCCCATTACATAAGCCTGTATGATGAGCTCGTACATGAACCTGGTAAATGAGCCCGTTACATGAGCCTGTACATGAGTTTGTACATTAGTTCGTTACACAAGCTCATAAATGAGCCCATATATAAATCCATTAAATGTGTACGTACATGAATCCGTATGTACTCAGTACTTAGATTCAAATCCAAGTATCTGAATACTCAGATTCATTGGAATTCGAATAATTCGAATAATTTGATATCCGGACAATAAGAGGTCTAACACACATAGACATTCATATGTATGTACATATACACACATATCTTTATTTTCAATATTCTAGATACTTATATCTTCTATATTCTGTGTGAAGTTAAAGGACGAAGTAAAGGTCTTCATATGAACGAAAATCCATGTTTTTTTGTTGTTTGCATTCTGAAGTGATGAAAACCTACATTGTATGTCGAATAGCAAAATGCAAGTTTTAGAGAAAATCATGACAGGATTTCTTCATTGATAGAAACCTGAATGCAAATACATATTCGGTCCTTGAAGTTACATCTTTGGTTTTGAAGGATCAGATTTTCATATGAAGTTTAAATGACTTCCTTACATTTTACTAGCATGACGTGACGCCACCTCACTAGTATGCAAGTGCGCCAATGGCTGGACCAGAAGCTCTATTTATTAAATAGTTACGTATACGTAAATGGCAAATTGCGAATGACTGCAATAGAAAATCTCTAGAACGAATCTCTTTGTGAGTTGCAAATGCAACGTGTATGCTATTCTGTAGATGATGCAACGAGTAGTTTATACTATAAGTTTCAGTGATGACAGTTGAAAAAAGTAGTAAAGAATAAAAATAAATGTTGAAAAACATACAATTTTTTCAAAAATGGATTTAGAAGAATTTATAATAAACGAACAGATTATTTTTTTTATTTTCTATGTTTGTATATTTGTTTTTTCTAACAATATATATTAATCAAAAAAACATAAAAATTATGCCGGCATTTATTTAGTGTTATACAGCTTAATTTTATTTAACTTTCCATAAGTTTTCATTTTGTCCGTGTCTTTTACAGCATTTAAAATTTCAGTTATTTCATTCGACAAACATATGGAATTTCATAAGGTAAATAAAAACGTTAACTTTCTTTTTAGTAATTCGGAACGCTTATTTATATATTTCATTAACTTAAAACATTCAATAAAAGTTAATAAAAAAGTTAAAAATTACATTTAAAAAGTGATTAATATATATTATCAAGTAATATAAAATTGTAACTAAATATAATACAATATATTTTCAATCAATATATGTCATATTTATGTATTTATTTATTTAGTTTTCTTTTTTTTTAATCGATATTTTTAGGAAGTATATATATATATATACTTGCGTTCTCAAACGTAAATCAGTGCAATTGCAAGCGTATATGTTACCGATTGCGAATATTACACATTTACTTTCAAGAATACCATGTCAAAAACATATGAGCATTTTCGCCATTCGAATCATATGCATACGTAACATCACGAACAAGTTATAAAATAGAGCTCTAAAAATTTTCTGACCATTGGATCGGCCGGCATGGCTGGTAGAGTGGCTACCGAGGTCACAAGATCTCATTCTCATGAATTCTTTTTTCTGGGAGCAACTGAAAGCTATAGTCTTAGGAGAATATTACTGCTGAATATCGATCACTTGAAGAAAAGAATCAAAGAAGTTCGCAAGCAGGACATGTGTTGTCACGTGTTCTTCATGATTGGTTGTTCCGCGTTTGCTATGACTTTCAGAGAGGATATATCGAACATATATTGTAACATTCTTGTTGCAAAGTAACTGAAATTTGTGTTACCGTTTGTATGGAAACTTTTGTCTTACCTGTATTTGTATAGCTATATTACTTTGCTCTTGCATTCGACTGGTATATTATGGAATAAGAAGAAAAAAGAAAGAAGAAGAAAAAGAAAGAAAGAGAAAGACAGGTACAAAAAACAATAAATCACTCGATCCGTCAGTTGCAATCTTTCTTCTTATTCTTTACACAAAATTCTTGATGAGGACGATAAGATAATCGGAAGCGTCGTTAAATCGTGCGTGAAACTTTCTCTCATTTTTAATCGAAATTCGTAATACATAGATATATACTAAATAAATATTTAGATACATTGTTGACAATCGGATCATAATGTTTTTTCGATTTCTATTAATCGGCAGTTCTTATACATTATATATATATATATATATATATATATATATATATATATATATATATATATATATATATATATATATATATATTATATTATTCTATTTAAACGATTAATTCTTTTATATTTGTCAATTTTATCTTGAAAATATAAAGATTTTGATGTATTGAGGTGAATATAGTATTTTCGAGTCCAAGAAAGCGATTTAGGTAGATTTCGACTTTGGAAAAGTTCATTTAGGTGGTTAAATAATTAAATGACATATAAATGATTTTATCATTATATGCTGTAATTATCATGGGCAACGATAGTGTACGCGCAAATGGCAATGGTGTTACGATATTTGCTGAACTTTATAAAAATGTCTTAGCGATAGATAACCATATTCACTGAACTTCTTATGGCTGTTTCAGCGATAGACATAATTTTTTTTTAAATTTATTTAACTATAAGAAAGAAGCCTGTTGAATGTTCTACAAAACATCGAAATTTCAACTTTAATAAAAAGAATACAACACAAAGAAGAGCAAACATTGAATGCAGTACGTTCACTTTTCTCTAAGTCAAAAGACTAAGCAATTTGAAAGTCTTGTTATCACCAGAGAATCCACGTCTCTCTCTCTCTCTCTCTCTCTCTCTTTCTCGTAATGTTGTATGAAAAGGAGTGTTGAACATTATAGAAATTAATCCAAATATAATATCTATAGTACTCGAGTATAAAGAAAGTTGTGGCAATTACTCCGACAATATGGAGAACGTCAACACCACAGCCAAAAAGCTACAGAAAAAATTTATTATGTTATCAGAATATCGGATGAAGGAATTTTCAAAAATTCAGCTTTCGAAAACAAGTTGAACGAACAGTATCATTATGTGGCATTGCTACATCGACAAAAAAAGTCCCATATGTTTTTATTGCCGATGATGTCTTCCCTTTAAAATCTTGTTTAATGAAACCATATACTGACATTCAAATGAATGAGTAGAACGATCATTTAACTATCGATTATCTAGAATATGTTGAGTCGTAGAAAATGCATTTGATATAACGTCTTTAACAGTTAGAATCTTAAAAAAGCCTATTCTGTAGTATCAATAGGACATCCTATACATAGATAGTATTATAGATAGTACTATATATAAGAGAGAGAGAGAGAGAGAGAGAGAGAGAGAGAGAGAGAGAGAGAGAGAGAGAGAGAGAGAGAGAGAGAGAGAGAAAGAAAAAGCATCTTAACTATTATATATATATATATATATATATATATATATATATATATTTTTTATATATTTTTATATATTATATATATATATATATATATATATATATTTTTTTTTTAACACAAATATAGATAAATCTATAATCTTAGATTTAGCCATATGTAATTGAATGGGTATCTAGAAAAAGGGAATATATTACGTTTTATAAAATTTATAGAAAAAATAATTTAAAAAACAGCTTATGTAACGTAAGTCATTTTTCTACTTTGAAAAATAACTAATTATTTAATAATGAGAAAGTAGTTTGATAATTTTAGATAAAAAATTGGATATCAAAATCATTGTTTTTGATACAGACATGTATCAATTTTTCAGAAGGTATAAAAATAATTCATTTTTTAATGAATGCATTAAGAATATTAAACTAAAATTAAAATGGTATAAAATTTTATATCGTATAAGTATAAAATATATCTATCTATAAATATAAAGTATAAAATTTATAAACCCCTTTCAAAAATTTGTAAGATATACCCTTTTTCTAGACACTCATTCAATTATCATCTAATTAATTTGAAGAACATTTCGAATGTTAGTTTTCACAAAAAAGGATTATTGAATGCCGATGTAAAAAGTCATTACAAAAAAATACAAAAAAAAACTTTACCAATGTATACAGAATTTTAATGATGAAAACAAATGGGATGATTGATAGGAAACCTATTCGAAAAAGATCAAGTCTCGATGAAAAGATCCTTAAAAGCAGGAGGTATCGCGTTTTGAACTTTTTGCTCGTACCTACGTGTGCCAGCAGATTGCGCGTTATTCTGGTCACGAACTTGTATTCCTCACTCTCTATCTCTCTCTCTTTCTTTTCTTCCTCCTCCTTTGACTTCTTTTTTCTTACGTTCTCTTCTTCGTTCTGTTTATTCGATTCTCGACGTTCCTCATACACAACCAATATTTATACTCACGTGTATCATCAAATAAGCGTAATGCATTGCACATAAGTTCTTCTTTATTCATGTATGTATGTATTCTCAATGAGCGAATCTCTTCTTTTCGAATTCGTCGGTTTTCCACAGAATTCCTATGGGACAGAGGAATCCTCTCCTGTTTTTAGTTTTCACAAATACGAAATCTTCTACGTATCTGTATGCGACTGAAGTATTCGGCTACTTTTATACAAATCATGTATAAGATCTTCAAGGTCCGATGACAAGTGTTCTTTCCTCTTGTTTTTCTTGAAAAAGAAGATCGATCGACGAATGATAGTAACGAGAGGACAACGAGATTAAACTGATACTCCTTGAGAAACTCCTTCTGTCGAAACTCCTTGATCTCTTTAACTTATATAAGTACATACGTATCTACGTACATATATCATAGGATGAGAAAATTGATCGAGTGTATTTATAGAATAATATATTCTTTTGAAATGTATATGTTTTAGTAGAAGTAACTTATTTAACAATTATTTATATATTATAAGCATCTATACACCGAGAGAATTATGCCATTAAATGAATTTTTAAATGGTATATGTCTCTGAAACGAATCAAAGATACAATACATGCTTATATTGGGATATTTAAATAGTAGAAGTTCTATTTCAACAAAAAATATGTTATATATAATGATTTTTACCAATAATTACTTAAATATTCTGTAAAAATAGCTCCAATAGACTTTTCTTATAGCATATATTCTTGAAACGAATCGTATATACAATATATATTCACATTAAGATATTTAGATCTCGAAAGTTTTATCTAAACATATCTATGTTTTAATAAAAATATCCTATCTATAATTATTTTTTCTTGGATTTCTTGGATTTCTTCTAAAACTGGCGGGAGATTTGAACGGAATTGATATGAATTCGCACGTATGGTTTCTCTTTTGTTATCTAGGCTGCTTTTTAGTGATTTTTCTAAGAGTGGATGGTTTTATTCTTTCGGGCCAGTCCAAAACCTGTTGCCATGAGATGATGAAAGCACGTCAAATGTATATATTCATGTGTGTGTGTGTGTGTGTGTGTGTGTGTGTGTGAGAGAGAGAGAGAGAGAGAGAGGATGATAGTGAGAAAGAGAAAGATAGAGAGAAAGAGAGAAAGAAAAAGAGAGAAAGAGAGAAAGAGAGAGAGAGAGAGAGAGAGAGAGAGAGAGAGAGAATAACGCGCTGGCGCAACAAGGAACAAGCGCGCGCTCAGTATGTCACCATAGAAACGCTGAAGCTTACTTCGTGGTAGCCACAAGCACAGCGTTGGTGCGAGTAGACACTCTTTTTTCTCTCTCTCTCCTCTCTCTCTCTCTCTCTCTCTCTCTCTCTTACTCTATATATCTCTCTCTCAGTATTCCTCTACAATTTCTACAAGTGTGTTAGTGAATGTTGCCGACGTGTTTGTGTGCGATAGCTCCCTCCTCTTCATTCGCCTTTTTACGGCCTCTAGGTGGTACTCCACTAGGGGGTAGAAAATTCCTCAAATCGCTTGACAGTGCCAAAGCTTTCGTCGTAGTTGCCGGAAAAGACAGGTCGCGAGAGTAAAAGAGTGTGAACATCGGATGCTAAAGAGATCGAAGAACAATTTTTTTCTTCTTCCTCTTCCTTATTTAAATTAATTTTGAAGATTTTCAAAACATACGATGATTACGCCGAAAAAACTAGGCAAGATTTTATCGAAAATCGAATTCTCTTAATAAGTCGATAAAACATCAATCTTTGTCGTTTACTTTTTTGTCTTTGGAGTAGGTGAGTTTTTTCAAAGTTTTTATGATATTTCAAGAATTAGTGATTAATTTTCGTTTGCTTCTTTTTTTTCCTTTTCTTTCGTTCATTTATATTTGAAATTCTATACGTTCGAGAAATGATAATTTTTTAATATAATTCCGGAAGTATATCGAATATTAAGGATAAAAATATAAGGAGTTAAAATGTGATAGTTTTAAAAGAAATTGAAAAAACTCTGACCAGATAATAGAATTCGTGAAACTTCTTAAATAAATTTATAATGGAAATATATAACAAAATTTCTCTAGCATCTAATAAAGGAATATCATTTCGTTTCGCTTTCTTTGATAAACTCTGTGAAGGTAATACATGTACGTAAAAATGTCATTGCGCGAAACGCGACAGAAACGAACGAAAGAGAAAGAACATATCAAAGTTAAAGTAATGATATTACAACTGTAGCTGTTACGTCTGCGACCATATTAATCTTGTGAAATTGGTACCTTCTACTAGACACGTTTATAAATGTATATGTATGTATCTATTTGTGTGTGATCATTTTTGTCATTGTAATGTTATTTTTATCGAGTTCATTTGTCATGCAACTACATCTGTACATAACACATACACATACACATATATATATAGATATATATAGATATATATACTGCAAACGTCGTATCCAACACACTTTATAATTTATGTCGATTTTATCTTTCGATAAATGGTGTCTGTATCTGTAATCACCTATTAAGAGTGGATATATTAGCTCATTAAACATTCAATATGGCTCTTGTAAAAAGTATTTAAGAGAAAAAAAATGCATTACTTTACCATTCGTCGACGTAAAGAACGATGTTTCGTTAAAATTGTTGGACCGAAAAGATGGCGCTTGCTCGCGTATCTCAGTTTTCTTTGGCTTCGTGCATTTTACCGAAAAAGAAACAAGCAACGAATATTTATTGAATATACAATTTCATCGGTCTTTTGCTAATTTTTCTTTGCAAATCTCCCGCTGTGAAGATGGACGCTGGCGGCAAACGATCGACGTAAAGACGACGTTCAAAAAAGACAATATAAATGCGCGCGCATCGTCGATTCCATTGGTTCTTTTTCTTGCTCTGTGTTGACCATGTGACATCTCTTCTCTCTCTCTCTCTCTCTCTCTCTCTTTTTCTTTCTTTTTCGTACTTAACTTTTAAAAAAGGTTTTTTCTTAAAATGAATAAATAACATATGTGAAACTAATTAATAAAAATGTTATTCAAGTAGCGTATCACCTATATAATAAAGTGGATACCGATATCCGAAGTGGATAGAAAATCATGACGTAACGATATTGAAAAGGAGAAAATCTCTTTGTGATGTCCACGGCAAAGAGAATCGATCTTTAAAAGAACTATAAAAGCGATAAGAATTAATTTCAATGGTAAAGAAGCTCGAGAAAAGCCTCGTAAGAACCTAAGGAATCAGAAGAGGAGCGTCTAAGAACGACGAGGGAAAAGAGGAAAGCGAGATGGAAAGATACAATAATGGAGAGAGAGAGAGAGAGAGAGAGAAAGAGAGAGAGAGAGAAAAGAACCCTTGCTTTTTCGATAAGTTTACCCTCATACTTTTTCCACTCTAGATATCATTTCTCCACGTCGTTGTGAAGAAAATCCTTGACTTTCATTTACACTTCGTGATTTTCTTTCAATTTATAACTCCTTTTCGTTTGTTTCGATTCAAAAAAAAATAAAATAAAATAAAATAGAGAGAATCTTTTACCATCGCATTTCTATTTTTCCTTGTATTTTTAATCCTGCAAAAAATTAATAAGAAGAATATTCGAAAAATACTTATTAACTGAATCAAGTTAAAAAACACAGAAAAATTTTAATTATAAGTAATTGAGATGATTGATAAAGCAATCTACGAAAAAGAAGAGATTTTAGAGACTCGAGTTATGGAAAGTAGACTGAACGAAGTCGATCTATTTAAAGCAACTCGCGCGAACACACCGAAGATATGTAACACTTGTTCAAACGCATCTCGAAATTCTCAGCGTGATAAATAAACACGATAGTTGTTTTATTTGATAAAATTGTTCTATGAAACGAGCTGTTATGTAGGATATTATATAAATATATGTTTCTGTGCCCATGAACATACATATATATTTTCAATAAATATTAAATATTTTCTTGAGTGGTATAAATTTACTGTTTTAAACATATATTTTAAAGATAAGTTTAGTGAAGCGTCTAGCGTCTCAGTCTACGGATCTCGCCGCGGTCACCATTACGGCGTGAGTTCGAATCCCGTTCGTCTCACCAACACGACTTTTTTATTTCTTCTCCTTAATTGTATATTCGAGTTGTGAATTCACGAATTGTGAATCTGAGTTTCTTCCATCTCTTCTCCCCCTTCTCTCTTCTATACCTCACTCTTTAAAGAATATATAACTATTATTAACATTATTAGTAGCAGTGTGGTGCTACAGACGCTCCGCCCCCCACCTCTCTTCCTCTCACCACTCATCACTGTTTCACACAATGATGATTACAACCCCAGAACTGATGATCGAATGAGAATCCCCCTTCCAATCGGGGAATATCTCGTTTTGAGTCGATGAAATCTTGCAGTCATAGTTACTCTGAGTGTGAAACTAAATCTACAAAAAGAGGGGGGGGAGGGCGCTTGGGTTATATTTTTCTGTTTTTTACTTGCTAAACTAATGAGTAGAGAATTCCATTACAATCGTGCGTTCTTATAAGAGAATATAAATGTATTATTTACATCCGCTGTCTATCGTTTAATGTTCATACAATTAACTGTGTTAACTTCGTTGAATGCACGTTTTGAGTACACCGGAAAATAATTATCGGTGTTCGTGGAACAAAATTGGTACAATAGAAAAATAATACTATTACTTTATTATACACTTTTTACAATGAAATTGCTCTTATAATTTTTCTTTTTTTATCGTATCTAATAAAAATATTTTTTCTTGTTTTAACGCGTGGAGAAAGTTTAATTAAATTATTATAAACTTTTTTTATTACTAAATTATAATGAAAGATTTCGTCGCATAATAATCTTTTTGATGAAAATTTAAGTTTATAATTCATGCTTAGAAATCACCTAGATAATTTATTTTATTTCATTTCATTCGTGTGTGCTGTGTCATATAGATATATTCTGTTCGAAGTAATATTATGAATGGAGCTACTAATTGGGTCGTACTCGTTTACCATCACTAAATAAGTCTAGTTTACGCTAAGCCCTAAAAGGTCTATTTCAAACGATAGGTGTAGCATAAGTAGATCTAAATAGTAGGTTGGATTGATTCAGCTTTATATTGCTGCTGTTGCGAGTTGATTCAACTTTTTGCTGATCGAACTCTGAAATATTTTTTTGCTCGAGTCTCTAATTATCCGTCTCTATGAGAAAGAAACATAACAATAAAAATATTCAATATTTATCATAACGCTTGACCCAGGTTTTTATGTTATATTATTGAAAAGGAAATTCAACAGTTTGTGAAAGATATTTAATTTAAAAATGAAAAAATATTGAAACGTAATTTTTAAGGAAAAGAAACAAAAAAAAAAGAAGAAAAAAAATAGATATTCAAAAATAGTAAATCGAGAGATCGTTATCTTACTGTAAGATGATGAAACAGCCAAAAATCTTATGGCTTCGGTAATATCTTTGAAGGAACTTTCACTCAGTCGGCCTTTGTCTGTTAGAGAGTCGCAGTTTGTAACAAGAAGAAGAAGAGGAGGAGGAGAGGAACAAGAAGTACGAAGAGAGAAATACGAAGAAGCTCGTTCTCAGTGGAACGGGTCCCGATTACGTCTGAAGTTGAGTGACCCTTAGGCCGTGTGGCAGGAGGTACAAAGAGAGCGAGCGAGAGAGAGAGAGAGAGAGAGAGAGAGAGAGAGAGAGAGAGAGAGAGAGAGAGAGCGAAAGAAGGAGAGAGGAAAGTCAAAGAGAAGCAAGAGTAAAGCAAGGGCACGGGACAACGACGAAGATCAAGACGATCAAGAGGAATACGAGAAGAACAAGAAATACGACGAGGACGACGACGGCAAGGAGTGGTTGAGAAGAAGAAGAGCAAATTGGTGCTCCCGGTAACAGGGGTCCATGAGTACCGTGGAGGAAAGCGTGTGTAGCGTGACAAAACATAAGAAGCTTGACTCACGTTGCGGCACGAGCGAGCCGACCGATTGGAGCAGCTCGACTACTCCCACCAGTGATACACGGGACCCAGTCTATGTGGTCCCCACCGCCGATACATCGAGATTCTCGTCCGCCTCTCTCAGGACCCAGGATCTGTTGGGCCCGCCGAGCCGCCGCTTCGACAACCTCGACTCGACCGCTCGGCAAGCCACACCCGATCAAGTTCACTTCTTCTTCAAGGTCCTCCTTTCTTATTCTTTCTTTCTATTCTTTCATGTTATACTTAAATATCTATATACCATTGAAAATCCAGCAATTACCATAAAGGGATATCATTTGATAACGATAATGATTCTGGAATAATTTTGAAAAAGAAACTTTCTTTTTATTCTAATTTTACTGTAACGAGATGTTACAGAGATGACTATATATATGTACAATATATATATTTTTTCTACCAATCCCAAAATCAACTCTTACCCTTTTTGTTATCTTTTCATTGAAATAATTATTCTTTATCTCTTATTTTATCCTATTACTTTCATATACTTCAGGTTATGCTATTGGGCGACAGTGGAGTCGGGAAGACCTGCCTACTCACTCGATTTCGCGATGGTCGTTTCTTATCTGGAAACTACATAACTACCGTCGGCATTGACTTCAGGGTGAGAAGTAGATTCCATCCTGTGTATCCTACGATAATCTTTAATATTTTCAATTTCTACACAGAATTCAAATCGATGGGAAAGCGATCTTTGTCGCGTTGCTCGTACATTAGACAAATTTCATGAAAAAAATAAGAACAATGGATTTTAATAATCAACGATTTCATGTTCTATTTTAGAATAAGATCGTCACCGTCGATGAAACAAGAGTAAAATTGCAGATTTGGGATACCGCCGGGCAAGAAAGATTTCGTAGCGTGACTCATGCGTACTACAGAGACGCTCATGGTACTATTATTTATTATTATTTTCCTTGTTGTTTCGTACGAAATTTATCCTCTTTTCCATTATAATGAGGCCAAAGCAAACATAAGATCTCTCCTAGCTGTTTATCGCCTTTGTTGATAAACGTAGCACGTTTGTGATTGCTTTCAGCTCTTCTACTGCTGTACGACGTAACGAACAAGACGAGCTTTGATAACATCAGGGCCTGGCTCAGCGAGATCCGGGAACATGACAATGAGGACGTCGTTATCATGTTGCTCGGTAATTCTTTCTGATTATTATTTTTATTATTATCATTATCATAATCATTATTATTATTATTATTGGTAGTAGAGAATTATTATTTTTAACCGTCTATAATATAATTTTTTTTATCTACAAGAAAATTATGTAATGTGGAATAATGTGTTATAATTTTATTCGTTATTAATATAGTTGTATTATATTAATTGTAACTTATATTTTAAAAACATTTCAAAATATATTTGGATATGAAGTAACAACTAATTTTGTGGTGATAAAATAAAATAAAATAAAAAAAAAAAACAGACACGTAAGTACTTAACTTCAAAGTTACGTGACGTTATAGAGGGTTTATGTCGTAAGCTAAAAAATGTGTCTTAGTTAAAATGATTAGTCAGAGTTTACCGTCATTCCATCGATCTAAATACTCTGCTCCGCACTGTTGACCCGATCGAATTATAGGCAACAAATCGGATTGTGGACAGGAACGAGTGGTCAAGAAAGAAGACGGTGAGCAATTAGCGCAAGAGTACAAAGTTCCTTTCATGGAAACCTCCGCCAAGACCGGACTTAACGTCGAATTGGCATTTCTCGCAGTAGCTAGGTATGTACATACTCTGTTCTTATTTAAAAAAGAGACAAATAAATAGACCAAAATAGATAATTTTTTTTAATTCTTCATTTAACGACTCGTTTTAATTTTGAAATCTATTGATTAGAATCTATTAGTCCAAATAAAAGTGTAAAAATATATTAATCCAGATAAAAATGTATTTCTATTGATTTTGTAGAGAATTGAAAGCTAAAAAGAGCAGTGATCCAGACGATACGAAATTCAATGTACAGGATTATGTGCGTCAACAATCAAAACGAAGTTCTTGCTTCAACTCTAATTGTTTGACAACCTGAACTTGATTGCGACATGATTTTAGTCCCTCGCTCGTAAATCTTTTTAATCGTTTGAATTGGCGGAACGATGGAATGAGAACCGGAACTGGTTGTCCGTCGAATTGTAATATGCTACTTTCATTAATTCGAACACGACAGACTATGAGCACGTAAAAAGTAATGAGATTTATTTTAATTTCTATTTCGCCTGTGAATTAAAAAAAAAAAAAAAAAAAACAACAGAAACAGAAAAATCAAAAAGAAAGAAAAAAAAATATAAATGATGATTGATTTCATCAAGATTCGTAGTTTGGAATTTATATGTAGATTAGATAAGATAATCAAGCAAAATCACTACGAGCTAACATCTAGTTTTTTCTTTAAAAAAAAGGGAACAAATTACAAAGAATCCCGATTTGACACAATTTGTTGAAAAAATTTTGATATAATAGAAAATATTGTCATTAATCAAACAAAGTGATTAGAAACAGAAAAAGAAATGAATCAGTTGTATTTGTTTTACTAGATATTGTTTTTTCGATCGACGATCGTCGATTTGAAATAATTTATTATTTATGAAGAAGTTATGCTAACATGAAAATTTACAGAAATTATCAACTATTTTGAGGCATAGTATGTTGACCACACGAATTACTAGAAACACATAGAATGTAGTATAATTTTTGAAAAATTTCGATGGTTTTATGGTCCAAATATTTAACAGAACGATTAACAAGTTTTTAATATCATTTTTCAATAACAAATTTTTGATACCACCTTGAATATTATTTTTTCAAATCCTGATGATTTCTAAACACGGACATTTGCTCAAATTATTAGTATAAATGATGATTAAGACATGATTTTTTAAATGTTTTATAACAAACTAAGACGAATAATTTCACTGATTTCGTTTTTACTAATTTTATGATAAATCCATCGTTGAATACAATTATATAAGAATGCATCATATAAATTATAAGGTATACATATAAATTGTAAGAGTACAAGGTGTATGTTCAAAGTGTACAAAGAATAATAATGTATGATAATGTAAGATCGAAAAATAAAGAATGATCAAAGAATTACGAATATTGGTTTCATTTTTCTTTTTATATAACAAATACATTCTCTCCTTTCGAAACAATCGTTGTATGCTATTTTTTCTTACTATGGATACGCCAAGAATTGTTCGACGTGTACAGTTTTAATCTTTCAACTTATATTCTTACTTCAGATGGCAGCACTGCTATACCATCTTCGTATCGCACATCATCACGATGGTGTTGAAAGCGTTCTGACTGGTTCTTACTAGTAAGAATGTTAAATGGAAGGAACGCTTTGAAAGGGACCGCTTGATTCCGTATTCAAATGTCGACTTACAAACAAAACTCTGCGTCCCTAACCTGGCCCTAAGAAGAAGACGGATTCGTGGCGGTTCGAGTGGTGCTTCGAAAAGCACCAAGAAGTTTCACCGTCCACGATGGACGACATCGTTGAGCTATCGAATGTTGAAAACGTGTGCAGATTGTGTCTATCTGTCGAAGAACCAAAATCGTCGATCTTCGGGGCACAAGATTCTTCTACTGCTGTGCCACTCGTTACTAAAATACAGGCATGCCTATCACTTCAGGTTCGTTTTATTTTTTATCACACGTTCAAAGATCGACGAGATCGATTATATGTTGGCGAATTATAACGTGAGGCGTCGTACTTCGAACGAATTTGGTTTTTCTCGTTTGAAGGTTATGTCCACGGCGCGCGACGTAAGAATCACTCAATAATGCTTTTTATCTTGTGACTGGCAATTAAATGTTTACGATAATACTAATAATAGTTTCTTAAAAATTGGGTGACGCTTTCTTATAGGATTATTAATGAAATGAAAAAGCATACATTGATGCCCCATGGTTCTTCTTTGGTACAGTGCATTCATATGTTGCTTTTTTCTTTTTGTTCAAAGTTTACAGATGAGTGACACATTTTTTCTATATTAATACTATGGATAATAGGATTTTGTAAGAGAACATGTCAAAATGATTTATATAAAGATTACTTAATTGAAATAAAATATATTTCTAACTTTTATATTCTTATTTTGTTTCAGATTTTATCTACTGACAAAGTATCTACATTGATATGTTCATCATGTGTAAACAATGTAAATCAGTGGTACGACTATAAGGAAACTTGTTTTCGTTCTCAGGACAAATTACAGAAATGGCTGGAAACACATCCACAAACAAATCCAGTGGTATAATTATAGTTATTCTTTGATTTGATGATATTGGAGGAAAATAGTTTTAATATGAAATTATTTTTTTATTAAACAGGTTGTAAATGTAAAAGAGGAACCTATGGACATAGATTACTGTGAAGATAATGATAAAATATCTGAATCTAACAATGAATCAAGCTCTGTAAGTTCAAATATAACAAAATTCTGCCATTTAGAATATTCCTCCCAACTTCGTTTAATTTTCATTTCAGTGTGTCATTAATCATGTAAAGTCTGCGGGTAAACTTCATTCTAAAGATGGGACAGGAGGAGTACAAATTGACAAAATACGTGATTTAGATAAAGATAAGGAATCTAAAGCTTTTCAGTCAACTCCATCAAAGAATGCAGACAGGGAGGAGCATAAACTGGATAAACAATTTTATGATGTATTGATAAAAACTGAGCCAGAAGACGATTATGATACAGATTGTACAATAGAAATAGAATCAGTCACTGATAATGAATTACTATTGAATCCAATGGCGATCGCTAGTAAAGACGATAGAATTATGGAAGCTGACTCAACTCAAAAATCAAATGCGACTACTCCGAGCAGTAGAAAGAAGTTGAAACGTGGTCCTCATACGCATTTCCGAGGTACTCGTGTTTATAAACAAAAGTGTACGCATTGTCAGATAAATTTACATTCTAAGTACACATATATAAGACATATGCAAAGATTTCATAGTGACGAATGCGAAAATAAAGAGTTATCTAAGTCGATGTCTGCTGATGAAGAAGAATCGATCGAAGATGTGGAAGACGAATTAACGAGTATGGAGAACGATGCACCATTGACGGAGGTACAACAAAATATAATCAGCCAACTGAAGACATTCTCGTGTTACTCATGTCAGCAAAATTTTACTGATAGAAGAAATACGCTTTCTCACATTCGTCAACATATGCCAGACCTAAGACCATACACTTGTATCGCATGTTTAACGGAATTTTCTGATCGATCTATGTACAAATTACACTGCAGTGCGTCCTTCGAGTGTGCTATGAAAATCGCGTTGGTTATACCCAAAGAAGGAGATGAAAAGTATTTCACTTGTAACATGTGTTTACGACCAATGCCAAACAGAAAGGAATTATTGAGTCATTTGTCAAAACATTCTGATAAACAATATGAAGAAATGATGTCACCAATGAGATCTCCACCCAAGTTACAACCTATGGCACCTTTGTTGACCCCTAAGAAAGAAATGTTACCGAGAACATCTGAGATGAATAGGGTCATTCTTGGACCTTACAAGAACGGCGATCCAGCGCATAATCACCCCTGCGATTTATGCGGCATGATTTACAGATACAAACCTAATCTGTTGAAGCATCGTGTAATCTGTATCAGGTTATCACCGGAAGTAAGAACTTGTTACAGATGTATTCATTGTGGCATGACTTATCTTGTCTTTAAAAAATTTCATAATCATATTACTATCGATCATAAGAAGAAAGAATTCGTTTGTTTCGAATGTGACGCCAAGTTCAGATCCCCGAGTGATTATCTGACGCATCATGAGAAGCATCGTCTGATGAACGTTGATCAACATCATCAGCAGGTTGCTAGTAATCAAATCATGTCGCCTCATCGTGGGCAGAGTCCTTTAAAATCATGGAGTGACAACGAGGAAGCTGTAGTATCGAGACGAAGCGTCGACGGTCAACGATATATTTGTAATCTTTGTGGTCAGGATTTTATTACGAAAGCCAAATTGTCTGAACATAAAAACCTTCATCTAAAAGTAAAGATATATTCGTGCGTTATTTGCCGTAGTATGTTTAGCAGCGCTGGTGCTTTAGAAATTCATATGAAAGATCATGGCATCGAAGATCCACAAGAAAGAAATGCCAATAGTTCTTGCGTTGAATACGAACGACTCGACGACAGTCCACAAGGAATGAATTCTATTAATGCAAGTGCGATCTCAGATCCTGGTGAACGAAGAAACGAATGTAACATATGTGGAAAGGTATTCTCCAATTATCCGAATCTGAGAAGACACTTTAGGAATATTCACAAGGACAGCAAAGCACGTTTTACTTGTATACGTTGCTCATTATCCTTCAAAACTAAAGAGCTTTACGAACGTCATGCGAGAGTCGATCACAAAACGAAAGTCATGCTGATGTGTCGTCAATGTCCTAAAACGTTTACCTTTAAAGCTAATTTGGATCTCCATTGTAGGAGTGCTCATGGAGATAAATCTGGTAATCAAGAGTGTGATATTTGTGGTAAAGTCTTTTTAGAGGAAGCCTCGTTAAAGATTCATCGAGGCTGGCACAACCGAGCAAATTCACGTTTGTATACTCGATCTTTTTTGAACAATCAGATTAAAACTGTAACTTCGCTCTCTCCTACTGAGAGCAGCGTCGGTAGTTTAGTTATTACATCGCCTGAACGTCCAGCTAGAGCAAGAAAATCTTTTCCTAATCCACCACCTACAAAGCCACAGAACAATTACCAGTGTCAAGTATGCGACGGTAAATTCGAAGACGTGGTTGAATTGAGGAAACATCTGTGGGATGTCCATTGTGCTCGTAACAAGCCAGAGAAAAGTTTTTCAGGTGACGAACTTCAATGTCAGTTATGTACAAATATTTTTGCTGATCAGAAGAGTTTAAAAACACATATGGATTGGCATAAAGCAAATCCGATATTGAGCGATTTACAAAAGCAAACTTTCCCTTGTGATATATGCGGCAAATATTACAGCTCGAAGAAAGTCTTAACAAAACACAAGAAGCTTCACAAAGCAAACACGGTAGCTTCGATGAAGTTCCAATCGCTCGGTAGAAAGAACGCTCAATTTTTCTGCAACATCTGTCGAAAGATGTTCAGCAGCAATCAATCATTGCAACGACATAGAATGTCCTTCCACAGCGATTTACAGGCTTCCCGGTCTAATCAAGCACAGAACAGTAATACTCGACGAATATCTAGCGAGGAATGCAAATCAAAGAAAACGGAGATTGAATTAGAAGAGGATGCTGCAAAGGAATTTACTTTGAAGTTAACCAATGCCGGTAAGAAACCAGTTACTTGTCATTTGTGTAAGAAGATATTTCCGAATATGAGTATTTTATACAAACACAAACAACTGATTCACAAACCAAGAATAGCAAAGGTAATCAGTAAAATATCAACGAACGAGTGCGTTCCTATACCAAGCGTTGACGGTCGAGTTTCGTGCAACTTGTGCGGTAAACAGTTTTTGGCATTGTCAAATTTGAGACAACACTTCTCTGTGAAGCATAGAAATAATCCAAAAAGTCGTTGCATCGCAGCCAGCTGTAACCCTTCGTACTCGTCGCACGTAGCAATGATTCTCTGCTGCAAACTCTGCAATCGTCACGTTTGGAGCAAAGAACAGATAGCCAATCACATGCTCTCTGTACATGGAACAGCTTATGAACCTGATAAAAACAGTAATTTTCACAGAGAAACTGATCTTACTACTTACGTTGTCGAAGGTGCCGTTAATGCGACCTGTCCTCGTTGCAATATCAAGTACCCTAACAATAGAGCTATGAAGATCCATTACTTTAAATTCCACGAAGCTACGGACTAATCCACTTTTCCAATCAATTCGTGAATTCAACTAGCATTGATTTTTTTACTACGAGCCTTCCTTTCTTTTTCAATGTGGTCTCTAATTAATGAGACATGTTTGAACGTATATAATGTTCATCCGAGAACATTAACTGGCGATTCTTCCTTCTCTTGGATATCATTATTGAATATTGTAATAGTAACTACACGAACTTGATCCTTTTTATTAAGAAAACGTATCGTTTTGTTTGCTCGCTCTGCCGATCAATCGTTCATTTATATATGTATGTGTATATGCACTGTCACAGACTATCCTCTCGGCTATTAACTTTGGTCAATAATCATCATCGTCGGATTTTACTCATTCATTTAACTTACGACACGATGATCGTGTAAATAGCTATTTTTTTCTTAAGAAGAAACAGTCATTGTACACTTATATTGACACGTTTATTGTTTATTATATATATATATATATATATATATATATATATATATATGTATATAAATTTATTTAAAAGTAATGTCACGCTCATATTCTTTTTTTTTTCTTTAAATAAGCTTCGTATATTCATTAAGTATCCCCTTTGATGAAGATGATGCAAGTTCTCGTCAGATATAGGATTATATATGAGAGAGGGGTATGGGAAACGGAAATGAGAAAGAGACTTTGGGGATATCAATTGTTTTTTTTTAGAAATAAATTATAAGGAAAAAAAGAAATAATAAAAGTAAGAGCGAATAAAAAGAAAGAGATCGTTTTTGATTAATCCCAAGAGATGATTCGTTCGATTTACTTAGTGTATCGTTCTAATCGTGGGACAAAAGAAAACTAGGAAAGTGTTATAGGTTTTATCATAAAAGGCATATTTATATATGCAACGTATAAGTTGTAGCATTTTGCATGTAGCAGTAAATAAAGATTATTGATATAAATTCGTTGCATCTTATTTTTATATAAATGAACATTCTTGAACCTTACGATCTTCATCGATGAATTTCTAGAACAAATTCTCCGATTTGATTGAAACATTACACTGAAAAATGAATAACTATCATGGAAAAAGGGAATGAATATTATAAAATTTTCAAACATAAAGTATTATAAATCACGTAACCTAAGAAGATGGAATACGGAGGTAAGGCATGAAGACTCATTACGAGACGAGTATTGGTACTTCTTTTTATGAATGCACAAAATATTTTAATATAAACTTAAAAATTCGTACAACAACATGAAAAATTATAGACTATTGTACACATGTATACAGACATACGTCATACTTTTTATTTCTCAATTTTTTCAAAGTTTTATCAATATATATATGTATATATATATGTACGTGTATATACGTATATATATATCTTTATTATTTTATTTTCATTTATTTATTTATCCGGAATGGAAAACTTCCATCTCTCACTAAAGTTATTATGTGTATTTTAAATATTATTAATATAGAAATATAAAGTGAATTATCGTACGGCCGCGCGCTACTTCTTACATTCAAGATACTTGAGCTTTTTTTTTTCTTTTTCCCCTGTTTTTCTTCTTTTTCTTATATATATATATATATATATATAAGATATATATATATATATAGCCTCATTTGAAACATTACTAATCCAAAAATTTTTTGTAATAATTGTACTTGTAATACAAACAGTGATGATATAATAATAATATTAATTATATATAATAATTAATAATAATAATAATAATAATTATTATTATAATTATAATTATAACAATAACAATTGATGTAGTACGTTTTTCCTCGCTTCTCAAATTCCTTGTCCCTTTTTGTTCGTGACACGACTATGTATGTTATTTATGGTCTTCTCTATTTTTCTATATTTTTTTAATTATTATTTTATTATTTCTTTAACTTCAAATGTAGCATCGAAGCAATATACTCTTGCAAGTGTATTTGTGGTACTACGGACAAAGAACTGTCGGGCAAAATTTCACCGAAAAATAAAATGGCGCCGCGTATTCTCTGACGTTACGGAAACGGGAACTATGTAGATGCGGAGTTTCTTTTGTTTGCGAGATTTTTTTACCTAAAAAAATAATAAGAATTAAAGAAGAAAAGAAAAAGAGAACTTTCTTTTTCTGAAAATGCTTCTCTTTTCTTATTTTCTTTTTTTTTTGTTAGTGTTAATTAGTATAAAGTTTTGCGCAATCGATAAAAATCTTGCACCGACGACGCTCGCAATATTCTTCTTTTCTATATTAATCGTTAAATTAATCTTATTAAGAACTTATTTTTGTTCTTTCTTTTCTTTTTCTATCTCAATCGAATTGTAAACTACGAAGGAAAGTGAAGAGAACGAGTATATGTTCGAAAAAAGTCTGGTTAAAAAAATTCACGATCGATAGCAAACAACTTCGATGATCTTTGTTTCTTTTAGTTTCTTTCATAGACGCCGTTCATTGTTTAGATTAAACTGAAAAAATGAATTGATTAACTTAAAAACCGATTAATTAATAAATAATGTGAACTATGGAAAAATTCGGATTAATTGCGCTCGCCATAGAAATTCTATGGATTACCGTTTCGTGAAACTTCCTTATAGTAACGCATAATGCAGATATATTTATTTTGGCAACATTTCTCCGTCTAGTCCACGGATAAATGCCGTTTAATCTTAAATCGATTGTTTACTTTGTTCTTTTTTGTATTTTTCCTTTTTTTCATTTTTTTTTGTTATACTTTTTATAAACACCTTAATTTTGCTTGTCTAACTGGTACTTATGCGAAGGATTATTTAATTTTTAAGATTCATATACGGGATGTAGCTGCGCTCTTCGAGACTGCTCGTTTAGTTAGCGCCCACGAATAACGCGTCGTCATACTTGCCTCTCGCTCTCTTTCTCTCTCTCTCTCTCTCACACACACACACATTTCCTTGCACACTTTTTCTTTCTCTCTCTCTCCCTCCCTCTTTCTCACTTTCTCTTCTTTTTTTCTATTCCTTTCACATTTCTTATTCAATCATTTTGATTATGCGATAACAAAATGTATTTCCTGTTAAAATTATGGAAAGATTTTGAAACAAAGAATGTAACGCAATGTCGCGATTGGCAGTCGAAAAAGATATATATGTGTATAAATGTCTCGGTATTTGACAAATTTTTTAAAAAAGAAAAAAAATAATAATAGAGATTAACGAAAATCATCATTCTAACATTTTCAAAAAGTCTTCATTCGAATTTAGAATAACATTGCGTCGTAAAATCGGTAGATTGGAAACGCTCTATGTTTTTCATTTTTTGCTACGGATCGGACATGATCGGATCAGATCGGATATGTTCAAAAGTGACCAACGCTGTCGCAGTAATGGCGGCGCTCTATATACGTAGAGGCTCTACTTTTCTATCGCATATTTTCTCTCTTTCTTTCTCTCCCTCTGTCTCTTTTTCTATTGTCTGCTGATCCGCCATCGACCCGACGCGCATTCGTGGATGCGCAAGAGAATATATATTATTATTTTTTTTTTCTTTTAATCCAAGTACTATTTATAATAAATACTAATAACACTTGTCTAGTGAATGTTATTACGTATTCACATTCATTAATCGTAAAGAGAGATCGTATTTTAGGGCTTGTAGAAATAGATATGACACATCGACATTGAATCAACAGCGGCTTATTTTTTTTGTTTTTTTTTATCTTCACTTAATTAGCTGTATGTTGTACGTACGTATACTAGCTTATGAAAGGTGGTAAGAAAAAAGAAGTTCTCTTAAAGTTTATAATCTCTTTACACGTACGATCGGTCGCGAAACAAACAAGTTCTCTATCTCTATTACACTCTCTCCTTCTCTCTCTCTCTCTCTCTCTCTCTCTCTCTCTCTCTCCCTCCATCTCATTTTTTTCTGTCACTTTTTTTTCAACAATTTCAATCGCATCTTATCGATCTTTTTCTCTATTTCATAGTAGGTTAGATACATTTATATGAAATAAATACTGAATCATTGGAAGTCCTTGTACGTTCGTTAATCTACAAACTTCCTCTTTTTTTTTCTTAATCTCACTAATCACATTTTCCTTTTCAAATAATTACGAATGAAGTTTATACAAGGGTCGATTCGAGAAATTCGATTTAAAATTACGACCCTGTTATATATTTTTATTTCCTCTCTTCTCTTTCTTTTATATCCCTGTCAATAATAACTTTTTGTAATTAGATTTCAATAACGATCATGAGATTATGAAGTTCTTTTTTCATCGTCGTCTAGTTTCTATCGTCTAATCTTGATTCTCTTTACATTATATATTTTCTTGTATTTGATTTTGCATTTTTGTATTGTGCGTACAACGATGTTTAGTAATAATGATGATGATAATAATATTAATAACAATAATAGTAATTAGACGTTTAAATAAATAGAACCTTTTCCTTTTCTAATTCTCGTGTGTGCACTTTGGATTTGATTTGCGTTACAATTAGGAGGATATCTTTCTTTGTTCTTCTTCTCCTTCTCTATCTTTCTCTTTATAAACATAATCAATTAATCACGTTTGCAACCAAAATATTGAACACTATCTTATTGTTTCTTTTTTAACTCGTCACACTTCTCAATTCATTCGTTCTTACAAAGAGAGAACTAAAGAACACTTTTAGTATTAAATTAATCTTAGAAGAAAACAGAAAAGAAAATAGCGAATGTCACCGCTTGCTTTAAATCCTTTCGTTCATATTTATTGTTACTCTTTTATTCATAGCTCGTAAGAAGAAAGGATTTTTTCTGAAGTTAAGAAAAAAGTGCGCGATTTAAAGGTATGTGTCCACTTGTTGCGTATCTTCATATTGTTTCACGATTGCGTATCGTTATTGCGTATTATCGATGCGTGCGTATCCATATAAAAACGGAGGATACGACTTGTTCTTTGCCTGTCCATACGATACGAGTATACGCAACAAATGAATACGTATCTTAAGAGATACTATGACAGGTTTATAAGAAAAACGGAAAAGGCAAGTCCAGTGATCATCTAATTGCTCATTTGTTTCATCCTATTGTATTGGTAGCCATTCATGGACTTCCCTTAATCCTACTTCGAAATGCGAGAATAAATCGAGACTTCTTCCTAAAAATTTAAAAAATAAATAAAACTCTGATAACAGATATATTCTCGATATATTAGCATTGTTTGAAATTTTAATGAAAAACAAGGAAAGTATCGATAAGTACAGCATTATTGCGAAAATAACGATCATTTAAACTTTTCATTAGATATTTATGTATACATGATGATTGAAGTGAAACATTGAAAGCTGTTTTCTATTGAAATCATTAGAGGCAATGATTTGAATGTTTTAAAACGAAACGGAGGTAAGATCTGGATAGTTCTAGTGAAAACAGCTCGTAACATTTTATTTGTTTCCCTTCGTAAAAAAGAAGATAACAATTTAACGAATAGAGAGCAAAAATTATTTAATTTTTGTGAACTTTAATCGAAATACTCATTGTCCGTGTCGTAAACCAATGTTCGTCATTTTCCAATTGTTGTACACGTGTACACTCTCGTCTCATTTAATCTCGTAAATTAATGAATGATTCTAATATTTGATCCGTAAATAATGAATTAAAAATACGAATGATCTCGATGACATTAATTTTGCAAAAGAGAATCGTATCGTTGTTTCTTTGTTCAAATAACACTGTTTAATATATTTTTATCATTTTTATTGTTTTAATTATAAAGAAGTAACAAAGAATAGTAATTTCGTGTTTATCATCGGATCATTTGTTTCTCTTTAACTCTCATTCTTCTTTGCTCTCTCTCTCTCTCTCTCTCTCTCTCTCTCTCTCTCTCTCTCTTTCTCTTTCCTTCTGTATCATTCGTACACAACACAACACACACACACGCATACACAAGAAAACTTGTCCTTTTCATTTTTTTATTTATCTCTCTCTTTCCCTTTCGTGTACTTCCGCCTGCTCACTTACTATTTTCCTCTAGATACGCGTATTTTTTGAGATTATTACATATATGCATGACGTATGTATATATCTATCTATTTGTCTATTTATCTATCTATTAATTACAATTAATACTCATGTTCGCATATTAAATATCGCGGGGAGTGCGTATGCGAATGACAGTTCGGACCGATAGGACTTGCCATTGATGACGTGTGGAGAGCATGACACGAGCTTGACTTTGTTGTAGGACGAAGTGTCACAGCACAATTCGAGCGTACTTAAATAATCGAAGGAGTCCGAGCTTGACTGAAGGGCCTCTTGCTTTTGGTGGAAATTATCAAACTAGATTTAAACGATAGAAGAACAAATTAGGAGAGATTTCGATCTTTTGATGACTCGTATATTACATATAATCTCTCTCTCTCTCTCTCTCCCTCTCTTTTCTAATTTAGATAAGAAAAAAAGAACATACTATCTAATTCTTATCGATCGTTATCGTACATCGTCCGGTTTTCGTCGATCATTTTTCAAATATATAGTAAACGCAATCTCACATAACATGATACAAAAATTGTGATTTGTGTTTGTATAATACAGTAAAAAAAGATATCCCATCAGATTTGACCATTTTGAATATTTCATTTATTTTGGATGATTGATAGGAATACGTTTCAGGACTAAGATGCATTGTTTCAAAAGGAAATACAATGCTACGAAAACTATGCAATCTATGTGACTTGCATATAATACAGTTACATTGACGTGTTATATGAGTTGCGTTTATTGTAATCTTTTATGTTTTTTCTTTTTTTTTTCTCTCCTCTTTAAACAAATATGCACACAAACAAGTAAAAATAATCATTAACTAATTGCACACCCATTGTATGAGATAAGTTGTTCACGAGGATGGTTGAAAGCGAGGCAAGCTGCGATTCACTCTAGAAGAAATAGTAATAATTCCTTCTATGTGATTTAACTTCTATTTCTTTCTTTTCTCTCTTTTTATATTATGATTATTATCGTTATTATTATCAAATACGAAAATCCCTTTAACTGAGCTACCGAGTTCGCCCCTTCGATTTCTTTTTTCCTTCCTCTTTTATTTTTTCTTTCATATCAGAAAAATCGTAATATATATATATAGTGTCCAAAAAAGAGCAAAAGAAAACAAATGAAGTAAACATTTTCAATGTTCGAAATGCAGAGAAAGCACGAAAGTAGTAGTGTATCGTGAAATCTTTTTTATCATATTTTACTTTCTTTCGTTGCATTTCTTATTTTTGTTTATCTTCTATCCCTTCCCACATCTTTCTCCTCCCAGAGAATTTATCCGACTCATAATGTAAGAACTCGAGAGAACGATTCAACTATAATAATAATATATGTATGTATATATATATATATATATATATGTATATAAATATTATATGTTTATATATGTATACGTATATACATATACAAATAACGTATCGCGAATCGTACTTCCTAGTAAACTACAAAAATTCCAACAATTAATAGGACGCCCTCCAATCGAATGTCACTACTAACGTGTCTTAGCCAATCACAAGCGATCGGCCTTTGCCATCGATTACCATCCATTCATCCATCCAACCATCCATCCATCCATCAATCCGTCCGTCCGTCCGTCCGTCCGTCCATCCATCCATCCATCCATCCATCTATCCCTCTCCCTTTTACTTCACCATTACCAATGACGTCCTAAGATATATCTCATCTTCCTTTCTTTTCTTTTTTTTTCGTTTGTTATATTAACGCGACCCTTTATCGAACGTCCTCTTTCGATAAAAATTTTTTCGATACAAATCAGCGGCTCTTCGCTTGCTAATTTAAAAGCGTTTTATGTCTTCAAGCTGACCTAATTCGTTTTCAACAAAGTACGTACATATAATTTTTCTTTCTCTTTCTAATTTTTGTTTTCTTTATAATACGAATTTAATTGCAAAATAACCATAGCAATCGCGTTACGTTCTAGTATCAGCTTAACTTCTTTCCCTGGGTGTCTTTTACGAGAAAAAGAGTAAAAACAAAGACGAAAAGGAATAAAGAGAAAGTTAGGATAATTTAAAGTGTGGAAAAAGTAAGGAAAAGTAAGGACGAGCAACCCCATCGACTGATTATTTTGTTTAACACATTGACTGCCAAAGTCAATTTCTTCTTTTCTTTTTTTTTCAATCGATATGTCCATCTAATGTTTCTTTTTTTTGTTCAGTAAAGATACAGATGAATTTACTATGATATTATTTATATTAATCTCATATATTTTTTAAACATTCTAACGCAAAATTCCCCCATTCCTAATCTCACCCCCGTGGCACTCAACGTGTTAAAAATTTATGAGATAGCATATAGAGAAAATTTTCTATCGTCGAACCGTTTATATCGTATACGTGGCATGGATTATATTTAATTGCTATTTTTGATCCGTAACTCTATCTTCCCCCTTTTTTTATTATACTAAAATAGTTTTACTATGCGACGAATGTTCCGATCCAATCATATTTTTTATAGTTTTAATCCTTGAAATAAATAAAAAAAAGTATACAAACGAAGTTTAATTTTGATACGTAAACACTCTTCATTCTCTATTCTCTCTTATCTTTCTTTTTTTACTATATCAAAATTGTGCTGATCCCCAATCCTTCTTTTTATATTTTAATCTTTCAAAGAAAGATACATTCAAAAAAGGTATGTAATGGAACATACATATTAAATTAATTTTTCAAATATAAAGTTGTAATGTTTCCCGTAAATGGAGTTCTTTTCGCGTAGTTTTCTATCCACTTCTTTCTCTTTTTTACATGACCTTCCGTTCTCTTTATTCTTTCTCTCTCTCCTCTTTAATTCTTCGTTATTTACTCGTCCCTTATGTATGTAACAACGATGGTAAAAACGCATGATGTGTATCGCGTTAACTGAATAATCAATAACAAAACAACATCGATAGATATTTAAAATATATAATAATATTATTATGATAATATTAATAATAATAATAATAATAATAATAATAATAATAATAATAATAATAATAATACTAATAATAATAATAATAATAATAATAATAATAATAATAATAATAATTACAATCATCATCATCATCATCAGCATCATCATCATCATCATTATAGTAATAAACAAAGCATTGACAAGTTTGAAGATTATAAACTACAAAGGTACAAATAATAGGGAACGAACTGATATATTATATATCACCGAAAGAGGGGAGAATCGTCTGTGGAATTAAAATTACTGTGTGTGTATACGTGTACGAGTGTATATTTACGCGTGTATTTAAAAAAAGAAATGACAAAGATAGAAACGGTGATATATATATATATATATATATATATATATCGCGTATCGATTACATACATACATATTTATATACACTGCGATTCGCTTTCAAAGCTACTAATTACGCGTAGCGCCGCTCTCGATCAACGAAAGGGCTATTAATTAGTAATCGATTAATTTGCAAATATCATTGGTGTGATCTATGCATTTACTAGAATGCAACACGTCGTATTTTACTTTATAAAATTTTCTTTCTTTCTAATTGTCGAATAAAATGACGCTCTGACATGAACGCACACCGTTTCTTTTCTGTGTATATACCTCAGCGCGCGCATGTGTGTGTATGTGTGTGTGTTTATATTGTTATGTGTACATCTATGTATATTTGTTTGCAATCTATATGCGCGAGCATTTGCTCCTTCTACATATATATATACGCGTACGTTATATATAACATATTATATGTATATGTATGTATATATAAAAATACAAAAAATAATTTACAAACTGATAAGTATATCACACGCGAGTTATTCCATTTTTTTCTTCCTTTTTTGTTAAATATTTGGGATCGTAGCCTGTGTGTGTACATGTGTATGTATTTCTGTGAGTGTTTTTCTGTGTTCTGTATATCTATGAGTGTTTTTGTCGTGGCATTCAAGAAAATTTTTTCTCTCATTATCGAATTCCTGTGCTCATATTCGTCGTCTACCATTTTATCGTATCCTTTAAAAGCGACGAACGAACGTTGCTTGCGTGCTAAATAAAAAGTATGTAGTGTATGTACGTACGTTAAAAATATAGCTGATGCGTTTGTTCTCAAAAAGATTTTTTTTATACAGGCCATATAAGAAACTGAAACGAATTCAGGTAATCAACTAACTATGGTATTAACAAAGGAACATGTATGTATGTGTCGTATGTTTATACGTAAATATAATATATATAACTTTAATAATATTTAATCGTAATATATTATTATTCTGATGCGCCATTAGAGCACCGATTATATCAAACATCATACAAAAAAACAACGTTAACAAACTATCAAAAAAGAAGATGAAATAGGAATCCTTAAATCTAACTTTTTCGTCTCGTAAATTTGCGAAAAAATAATAACGGCTTTTTACACGGTATATATATATATATATATATATATATATATATTATAACTATCACACTATTCGCTAATGTAATATGTCTAAATATGTATATGTATATATGTATATCTGCGTGTTAACGCGTAACGATAGTGTATACTCTATGTATGTGTTTTTACGAGGTTGTGTGAGTGTATATTTATATGTGTATACAAATTCGTGTATGCAACGAACAATAATACACACATGAATAAGCAGAATCAGCGATGATGTAAATTCACGTCGATTTCTCATAAAAAAATAAAGGAACAAAAAAGAAAACTAGTCAACGGAAAGTAAAATCTTCATCATATAAAAAAAGGAGAAAAAATTAAAGAGAAAATGATTAATAATAATAATCATAATAATAATAAAAATATAATGGTAATAATTATAATTGAGGTAACAAGAGGTACCTATATATACATATATATGTATATATTTATATACATATTTATATGTGTATATACATAGGTGCTTCTTTTACCCACAATCTTACATACTCTTGTTCTCTCTCTCTTTTACTCTCATCTCGTTCATTCATTAAAAACTAATAAAAATGATACACGCGTACGGTTTTGATCCTTAACGAGGTCCACTCAATGCTTTGTCTCCTTCGAGCCTTCTTTTTTGTTTTCTTTTTTCTTTCTTCTCAAGTGATATTCATTCTTGTTTATCTTTGTTGTTGTTTATCTTGATTCTTGGCTTCTGTGTATGTTTCTCTCTCTCTCTCTCTCTCTCTTTCATATTTTCTTTACTACGGAGAACAATGATAGTTGAGAGGGGTTTCTTCTGCTCTCTCTTTAACTATTATTATTATTTTTGTTAATAAAAAGGGGCGTCGCGCTTATACGATTAATGAAGTTCATTTCGTTTTTTTTTGACTCCGAGAGCGTCTATGTAATTTTGAATCGTTTTTTTTCCCTCTTTCTCTCTTTCTTTTTCTGTTCTCATTCATATTAAAAGCGTCGAAGGGAATCGGCACCGATCTTCAACCGACTAGAACGCGTTTTATTTATCTTTTCTATCCACAAACAACGGATGGTTATTATTTGTTTTACTTCAATTTTTGCTTTCTAACGCTCGCTTTTGTCAGTGAAAAGAAGTGACTAGGGATCTCTCTCTCTCCCTCCACTTTCTACGTCTTCAAAAAGCCAATACTTTCGGCTCTACTCAGCTTATTATTATTTTTCTTTTTCAAATGTGTTTTGTGTAATATATGTATATGTATAATAATATGTATATAGTTTACATTCAGTAAGTAATTAAAGTATTGAAAAATATATATATATATATATATGTATGTATATATATAATCAATTACAAATCTAATTATCATCCTTTCTCTTTCTCTCTCTCTCTTTTTCTCTCTCTCTTTCTTTCTCTCTCTTTCGTTAATTCCTTATTTGGTAGAATAATCTATATAGTTTACTGTTTTCTTTTTCTTTTTTGCTTTTTGCTTGTTCTCATGACACATGAAAGTGGGCTTTACAGTATAATACGTATATGTTTGAGGTAACAACATTTGAAACATTTGATTTTAAGTTTTAGTCGGAAAAGTCTAATTTATCATTTTTGAAATTAGGATAATATCTTTCGGATAAAATTTGTATGATTGATATTTCAGAAAAAATACGATAAGTATAAGAAATTTATTATGACGTCTCTCATTTTATGAGATATTATAAACAAAAAATATTATTTATTGTTTTCTTTTAAAAAATATACCTAATTTGATTAAAAAATCAGTATCTATTTTGAGCGTTTAGTAATCGAATTAAATTCACATTGACATGTCCTATAATTTATATATACCGATATATGTAGACGAAAAAGTTTATTATTATTATATCCTTTGAAAAAATATACTTTTCTTTGAAATTTCGTAAGAAAAGAAAATACATTTCATAAAAAATCTATTACAATTCTCTTAACAATAATTGCACAAAAACAACAAATATTATCCGAGATTTCCTTCTACTTTTATAAATAAAAAAATTATATAATTTTCCAATAATGAATACCTCGCATTGCATATACGTATATATATGTATCTTCTTTACACACGTGTGTGGAGACGTCTACGGCCATTTTATCTATTTTTTTTTCATTTTCTTCTATTCATAAGTAATATTCTCATGACGTAAGTTAGGTTTAGAAAAATGCAAATCGCTGTTAGTCAGAAAAATATAATAAAAAAAAAAAAAGAAAAAAGGAAGAGTGGCTTTTGCCAAGTAGACGAGAGTCGTTTACGTAAGGGAGTTTTTAATCGACCTTCTCCTTTTTTAAATCTCTCTTTATTGGCACGAAGCCAACGTAAAAGAAAAGCCGGTAATCCAGTAAAAGACGATTTCAGACGGTGTCCTTCGTAAATCAAGACTTTCCTCTGTCCCCGCCCTTCTCTTCCCACGTTCGACTTCGCATACTCTCACCACTCTTCTCCGTTATTTCTTCTTCATATACAACAGTAGGTAAGTTAGATAGGTAAGTAGGTAGGTAGGTAGGTAGGTATGTGGGTAGGTAGTTAGTTAGGTATATATGTGTTATGTATGTAAGTACGCTTTCAGCGTGTTCCAATTTTTGTTACGTTAGCAATATGTGTTTCATTTCTTTTCTTTTTCTTCTTTCCCTTTCATTCTAATTGTAAGAATATATATATATATGTGTGTGTGTGTGTGTGGTGTGTGTGTATATATATATATATATATATATATATATATATATATCATATATATGTATTGCAAAGTGTCCGATTATCACTATATGACATTATACGACATTACCACGGTTACTTGTTAACCATTTATGTAAGAGACAATACCGATGGCTATTAGTTATAGACACATGACATTTTAAAGACAGATTATTTTGTTGATCTCTCTCTCTCTCTCTCTCTCTCTCTTTCTTTCTTACGTAACTTTCACTTTCTCTCTCTCTCTCTCTCTCTCTCTCTCTCTCTCTTATCCCTATCCTCTCTCTTTGTTTTACTCTCACATTATGCGTGTCCTCGGTTTAGCGTCTTTATATTGTTTCCTTATTATTTCATTTGAAACGTACTTTATATGTAATTTATGTGGTTGTGTGGTATGTATATCATAAATTTTCTCTTTCTTTTCATTATTCTTTTTTTTCTTGTTCTATACAAGTACATCGATTACAGAGTATGGAAAACTATGCGTACTTTTTTTCTTTGCTTACAGTGTTAACTTTAAGTGTATTGTAAACGTATAATACTATATGCTTCTCCTTTCATGTACTCTTTTTCGTGTATGTATTCTATATATCGTTTAGTAGTGAAATAAAATTCATAGTGACCAAAACCCTTCTAGATCTTTTCTTTGACTTGACACATCATCTTTTTTATTTTTTCTATATCTTGCATATTTTTTTTCTTTCTCTTTTTCGTCGTTTCGTATTTATCCCTCCTTTCCTTTCTCTCTCTTTCTCTTTTTTTTTTATTTTAAAGAGTATACATCATGTTTGATTCTTCGTTGAGCTGAGCCTCTCGTTTAGAGCCGAGATCCGTTTGATTCGTGTATTTATTACAACGTTTTGCTTCACACTTTGTCCTCATTCTCGCCTCTTCCATTCTTTTTGCAATTTTACGTCAGAAACATCCCATGTCTCTCTCTCTCTCTCTCTCTTTCTTTCTGTTTTACGTACACTTGCACACATAACATACATTCTCTCTCTCTCCCCCCTCTCACTCCTACCACTTTCCCATCATTCAATACGAAACGCGGAGGCCATGTGAAAGTGATCACGAAAATGATCACGAACGATTCTCTATTTATCTCCCTTTCTCTTCATGTTATCGTTCTCATTTTATCTAATCTCTCTCTCTCTCTCTCTCTCTCTCTCTCTCTCTCTCTCTCTCTCTCTCTCTCTCTCTCTCTCTCTCTCTCTTTATCTCTCTTTCTCTCTCTCTCTCTCTCTCTCTCTCTCTCTCTCTCTCTCTCTCTCTCTCTCTCTCTCTCTCTCTCTCTCTCTCTCTCATATCATAAGTATAACACATCGTAGAAAAAAATTTGAAAGCCTCGTACAGATTTCGTATCGCGGACTGGAAAGGTTCGAATTATTCTTTGCCATTCGCAAATCCCATTTTCTCTCTTTCGTTCTTATTCCCTGACGTATAAAAAGCGGAGATACTAAGCTGCCCGAGCATTTCCTCATTGTTACAAGATGAATTTTTGCTACGGTTAGAGATAATATGGCGACTCGGTTCGCAGCATTTCAACTTTTTTCTTTTTTTTTCCTCTCTTTCGATGCTTCTAAGGCCTTCCTAGTGCTTTCCTTTTTCTTTCGTTTTTTCAGTGTCCTCTGTCTGTTTGTTTCTCTCTCTCTCTCTCTCTCTCTCTCTCTCTCTCTCTCTCTCTCTCTCTCTCTCTCTCTCGCTCATTTTCCCAATCAATCCATTTTATACCACCACATCGTCTTTTCTCTTGTTAATAATAGCAGGTACTAGCATAGCTACCACAGTCGTACGTATCGTTAATAGTTACAATTAAGTTTAGATATTACTACAGGGTACTGTCGTGCTTCTCTTCTTGTCCCTCTCTTTCTCTCTTCATTTATCTCCGTATTTATTTCTTTCTTTCCTTGCTTCGTATCGCTCTCATACATCTTCTTTTCTTTTTATTTAACACTTCTACCCTTTTTATTAATTTTATTAGTATAGGTTTCCGTAGTTAAAAAATCATATATTATGAACTCTCATTCCAACACGCCCCGTGCATCCGGAGAGGACGGCTGTCGAGTGGCCCGCGCATATAAACATTTTATAGGGACTATTTTATACTAATCGCGGAGGATATATCGTTATAGGATCCTCGTTCGTTTCAAAGTCAATCTAAATACGGCTATCTTTTCCTCTCTCTCGTGACTCAACGACGACACAATAATAACGACGACGATCAACGACGATGTTCCTTTGCGTACATTTGAAATAGTCGAGATAAGCTGAGAGATTCTCAAGTAAATCTTGTTCGCTCACAGAGGAAGTACGCAAAGGAACGACGCCGAGTCGTCGCCGTTTTTTCCTTTTTATTTGTTTTCTTCTTATTTTTTCGATGGTAAACAATTTTAGAAAGAGAAGAAAAACAACGAAGAAAAGACGAGAGAGACGTCGAGCATTTTAGTTATAAACGTTGACGCGTTCCGTAAATGATATACATTTATACACACATTTTTTCGTGCTTATTTTTGCATCCTCTTTTTATTTTTTTCTTTTTCTTCTCCTCATTTTTTCTTTGCATAATACGTATGTAAGTACGAGTGTTACTAGAGAGAGATACACAAGTACATAGAGACGAGAAGTTTCGAATTTCCTCTTTCGTTTCATTGTTTTCCTTGTTTCTAAAATCTTTCTTTCTTCCTATCTCTCTTTCTCTCTCTCTCTCTTTCTTTCTCTTTCTCTCTTCATCTCTCTCTTTTTCATTTTTCTATTATCCAACTGTTGCCGGGCCCGTCGACGGTCTCCGGATGCGCGCATCCTTACGATTTTGTCACATTTACGATAAGTTAAACACTTTTGTTTGCTTGTTTTTAATACTTTTAGCACCTAGTGTACCCCAGCCCGTGGCTCGTATCACTTCTTCCTTTTTCTTCGTCTATCAAATTTTTTCTCATCGCCGCCGCTGCCGCCATTACTGTCAAATAATTTTTTTTCTGCCTTTTCTTCCCCTTTTGCTTTGTATTTCTTTCGATTTATTCTCCTCGCTTTTTTTCTTTTTACGAGAACTCGCGAGAGAGGTTCGATCGAAGAATAAAGAAAAATCCCCCGAAAAAATCTAAATTGTTCGAAATTGAAAAAAGTTTGTTATATTTTTGTTTTTCTTTTTCTTTCTGATTATTTTTATTTAATTTCAAATTCATCGCAAAAGTCTACAATTCGAATAGATACGTGCCTCTTTTCCAAAATTGAAAACAGACGAGTTTCTTTCAATTAAACATCGATCGGACAAAATCGCGAGCTCGCATGGGACATCATAAGACAACAATCGCGGCCTTTTAATCTAATTTTCTAAACTCCAGAATGGTACAGAGATGACGTGTCATATCATATCTTCCTTCCTTTCGATCTTATATGTTGCATAGGATCGATAAATCTGAAGATCGAGAAATATGACTTCATCGTTCGTATGCTAATCCTTGCGAGTACAACGCTTATCATCTTCGTTCAATTCTTCTTTTACTTTTTCACCCTCTCTCACATCAACTCTTCTACGTTCTACTGCATTTATTATAAAAATAAAATGTTAAATCGTACCGAAGACGAATATGCCGAACGGTATGAAACTGCATACGCTCTCTTTCTTTCTTTCTTTCTTTTTTTATCTGTGCTACCCACGAGAAAGAGAGAAATTCACTTCCTCCCTTTTTTAGATTTCGCTCGGCGATCTTCAGATTTTTTCTTTTTTCTTTGCCCCCCCTCTCTCTATACCACCCGTTTTTAATCACCTCTTGTACCTATTTTTCTGTTAATAATATCCGTCGTCGAGCTCGACAGAAATTGACAGATACTTCCTACTGTTTCGCGAGAACCCGTAAAGTGAGTGCATCTTGAATATAATACATAGGCTCTACAGTTATATTCATTATCAATTTTCCGACTATTCCAGTGAAAAAATAAATTATTACGTCTTGGTAATATGTATGTGTGTGTACGTGTAATACGTGCCGTGTAAGTATGCATGTATGTATTTTTATGAATATGTGTTTTCACCGTCGGACCGTCATCCTCGAACGTTCGTTTAGCTGTCGTCTGTCAGTTATCGCTGTTTTTTTCTTTTTTTTTCTTCTTCTAAAACGTATCGTGGGATCCAAAAAGTAGCATCTCGTTGCTCCATCTTCCGTATACATCGCGTGCGACATTGAAATGTGTTTGTGCACACGCATATGTAATTATCCTGGGATCATGGACCATGATGCTGAGCTCTCAATAAGCTTCGTTTTCGAGGTAGTTGTGTCCTTGTGTGTAACTTTATGGGTGTATCATCTTTTTTCTTCGTAACGTGTGTGTATCTGTCTCTTTAATTTATGTGTGTGTGTGATACGTTTCCATGCGGTAACGTCGCGGATGCGTTATGTTCGCTCGTAGAATACCAGACTTGCGTGATCGATTCGGTTTTATCGAACAAACTGCTGCGCTGTCTTCGTCTTCGTCGTCCTAGTCGTCCCTGTCGTCGTGGTTATCGGGTCTCTATTTTTGGTATGCGTTGTTGTTGTTACTTTTGCTTTTACTTTTGTGTCGTTAACGACAACGCTCCCACGGTCATTTTGACGCCTACCTCCTCTTCTCTTCTTCGCATCGTATCTCTCTCTCTTTCTCTCTCTCGCTCTCGCTCTCTCTCTCTCTCTCTCTCTCTCTCTCTCTCTCTCTCTTTCACTCTCTTTGTCTATGAACTATCAAAATACAGGAGTCGGAGAATGGAAACGTTTAAGAAACGCGTCCTCTTCTTCAGATTCGTTTTCTATTCCTTACGGAGACCTCCTAAGGGGGAGGCAATAAACCGATGGACAGACCTTGTTGAAAGTAGGCAAGAGTCGTCCTGGCGATGGGGAGGTTGAGGAGGAGCGTCGCGCTGCAGAGCGTATTGTTAGGCGCGTGGCAACTTGCCGAGCAGTGTGTAAACGCGCAGGATATTAATTGGCTACGAGGAGATGCTGATATTGGCTGGCAGGATAAGGTGCCACTGAGCCGAGTCCGAAATTATTCAAGCCCTCGACGAGAGCGTTCTTGTCGGGCTGTTGCTGAGCTGTCGCCGCATTTACGCTGGCGGCACTGGGTGTTGCTGCTGAGCCAACAGGTCCAAGATTCGCGGTGTTTTGCGCATTACCACCATTCCCAGTTGCAACGATGCCGTTGCTGCTGGTGCCGTTGTTACCACCAGTACCATTCACGCTACCACCGTAAAACTGATGCCCAGCGATCGTACCGGGGTCAAGGTAAGACGACGGGAACTTGGCGGCACTAGCGTAAAGATCGTTTGGAAGGTAACCGCCGTGGCTCGATGAATCGAAGATGTTGCGGTGAGAAAATTGAGGGTGATATGCAGCAGCAGCAGCCGCCGCTGGACCGTGCTGGAAGAAATATGCACTCGGATCCGTGTGCTGTTGAGTCGCAGCTCCACCAGCGCCGACTATGCTACCTGGCGATAGGCTGCGATTGCTCGGTGAATTCTGCGACACCGGTAAAACGGTGCTACCTTGCTGTTGACCCTGCTGTTGCTGTGCCTGTTGCTGTTGTTGCTGTTGCTGCTGTTGTTGCTGCTGTTGTTGCTGCTGTTGATGCTGTTGATGCTGTTGATGATGATGATGATGATGAATCTGTTGTTGCATCGCACGCTGCTTTATATAATTCGAAAACTCGGTGGGCGACATCCTGAAACCGGTCAGACATAATGCTGCTGAACGAGTCTGTTTTTTCTCAAGAACTAGCGACTACGCTAAGGTGCGTTCTTTTTATTGTTTGATCGTGAACGACACGCAGGTGATAGGGGAAGGCAGTAGGACGTACCTGTTCGCTCGTTTGCTGCTTGTCTTCAGCTTGGTGCTGCCGAATTTGGTTTGAGCGAAGGTGGCAGTCGTGAAGGTGAGCGGCGCTGTGGTACGTGGTATGAAATTTGGTACGGGACTGGGTGAACCCTTGAATGAACTACCGATCGGCGTGGGTGAGGGTGCCGACGAAGAGCCGGAACCGTGACTGTTCTGCTGATTGTTGGAGGAACCATTGCTGCTGCTGCTGTTACTGGCTAAAGAATTCGGGAAGGGCGAAGTCGATTTGGGACTTAGACTGAGACCACCCAAGGACGTACCAACGGCTTCGATCGGTCTAAAGCATTGAGCCTCCGGATTGAACGTCTTGGTAACTTCTCGATCGGCCGAACTTTCATCGTGAGGATCTCCGGTTTCAGAATAGAGGATCTTTACGGCGTTCATCTCGCCTATTCGATAGCTGACCTCACCAGGGTCCACCCAAACGGCTAATTCGGCCGGTAAATTCTCTAGGATGTCTTGAATCGGTACACCGCTTTCTTTTGCGGCTCGTTCTAGGACAGGATCCACGGGATCGCCGGTTTTCAGGCATCTAAAGGCCGAACCCTTGAACGGCTTCTCCGGATACCAGTGACCTTTGAACTTATCCTTCAAAGCCTTCTCGAGCTCTTCGCCAAAGATATTGACCCGCCTCCGTGGTAACTTATTATAGAGATATGATATCACGAAATTGAGCGCCACCTGCACCTCGATGTGCATTTTGGACCTCGGTGGAAAAATCTTCGGGCTGTTCTCGCTCGTAGCGACCACGGGATAGTCAAGAATGGTACTACCGCACGATTGGCCGTCTTGCCACCAGCGCGGGAATATTATATTCGTTAAGGCTCCTGCTGACTTTGGTGCGGTATTGATGATAACGTTGTCCTTCGTGACGTCGTCGTGGCTATCTTGGCTGATCACGAATCTTTAACAGAAAATAAAAACAATGATGTCAGTCGAATGTAACGTTCATAGCATATTGATTCGGAAATAAAAACGTATTATGGCGTCGGACGAAGGCTTACTCTAACCATTATTGGGTAATACTTTTATTTACATGAGAAATATATCGCTCAATAAAAAGCACCCATAAGAACTTACGTCATTTATTTCCCAAGATACAATACCTAATTACGTCGTATAGTTTAAATTGGCACTATTTCGTATAGCTCGCTTCTCCTCTTCATACTTTATTCTATCCACGTTTTTCATTTTAACCGAGTATGTCTATGTAATATAGTCTAGCCAATACGAATTGGCACACATTATAGAACCAGTATTTTCTACCACGACGAAAGGGGAAGCAATAAACGAGATTATTGTCTGGAGACCTTCAAGAATAACTTCCCCATTGCGAATATCGTTCCCTGGCTGTAATACCAAACGACTATATGATGTCTTAACAGGATGTAGACTGGCACGGAATTGTCTAACATTGTATTTCTCGAAAGAACAAAGCCACTCTTATGCGAATACTCGATCGATAAGAAAATAGCACCAGTATCATTGTTAACAGAAATTCTTCTACTTCGATAGATATTCAACGTAACATAAAGTTTTACCTCACAATCGCATAGGAACGTACGTTTTAACCACTCAAACCACTAAAATCCGTAGGAAATTTCAACGAGTGAAGTCGAGGCAGGAAGCTCGATATGTAGGTTAAAGCGAACTCCTGTATCCTTCTTGCTTTCAGTAATACGTAGTACATGGCACAGCGTAGGGGGTGGTAGATATTGATCCCGGCAGAGTTGCCCGAAGGTTCTCAAGTTAAAAATACACTCGCGGCCTAGCAAGTAGACCTGACTCTAGTAGGGTTGTTTAACACAATCCAAGTATTATAAATCGAAGTAATAATCCAGCCAAATTTTTTCATCCCATTCATTCAAATAAATTCAATCGATTTACTTATGAAAATAAAGAAGAATATAAGATGAATTTGAATTCAATTTTAATTGGATTCTGCAATACGAGTTTGATCGTCGAAATAAAAGTATATGAAAAGAAAATAAAAGAGGAAAAAGACAAAAGTCTATGGATCATAGACTGTCTTCGTGCAGAGAAACGCATGAACAGGCAATGAACACACCCTTTACGTTTACATTGAGCCTGAATGGAGGTCACCATGGCAAAAGGGGGTAGCGAATGTGGGCCAGAGAAGTGTCCTTCAACAAATGAAGTCAATGGAGTACGGTTCGCATATCGTACTTGTACTCGGCGTGTACGACGTACTCGACTATATGCATTGACGTGTTCTCCAGTGTTTTAACCCCTTTTGATTCATTTTTTTTGTTTGTTTTATCGAATAAGAACTGATGGGAACAAGATTACAATTATCGTCTAGCTTGCTTTTCTGTCAGAAAGATTTTCTTCGTTTTGTTGACTTGAATTTTCTTGTTTCATTGAATCGATAGAGAAGAAGATTATGATTATTGTTTAGATTACTTATGTGTTAAAAAAATTTTATTTGTTTTGTTGACTCTAACAGAAATCAATGAAAAGATTATGATTATTGATTAGTTTGTTTCTCCGTTTGAAAGATTTGATTTGTCATTTATTTTTTTCTCTTTATGAGAAAGATTATGGCAGGTTAATCATAGAGGTCAACTGACGAAAAAAAGAATATTTTTGATCCGAAGAAACTATTCGAACTATTTCTGAACTTCCAATGCGTAATGTTACACGAAACACGCATAAAAGAGAATACCCGTTAAATCGATAGAAACCTTTTGATATATTCTAATCTGACGTGTCAGTGAAATGAACTATGACATTTTGCTGAGGGAGGCACGTGGACTACAGGTCGCACGGCACTTTAGACGTCGATCTATGATAATTTCCCTTTCTTTTAGTAATTTCATCGTCTTTTATGCATTATTGATACGATTAAGAAAGGAATGAAAATAACTGGAAGGCTTAAATACATACGATTGAAAAAAAGAAATTTTTTTTTTAACGATGTTTTTCTTTGAAGAATATTCAAATTTAAAATGTCCCTCTTGTTAACAAATAATTTATAAGAAATAATTTACTAGTAGTACGGTGAATTCGATCTAATCCACATTCCTAAGTATAATTAAAGAATTTGTTAACAGAAATTTTTATAGAGATACGACATCACGAAACAAATTCAATGAGTTTCTCTGCTTCATCTTTTTTTCTTCTTGATTTTTTTCCAGCGTATCCTTTTCTATCGCAGAGAGCAAGGGCGAAAGTGTGTGTGTGTGTGAGAGAGAGAGAGAAAGAGAGAGAGAAAGAGACAGAGAGTGTGAGGCCAGCGGACCGACAGATCAATACACCACAGCCTCTCCGTAGACACAGGCGTTGCTGCTCCAAATAACAAGGTGAGGATCTGTTCTATAAGCCTCCATTTAAATACTGCTGAAAACGCAGTTTCCTTTTCTTTTGACCTAAAATTTCTTGACAATAAGATACCCATGAAAAGTCCTTTCAAGTATTTCCAAAGTGTACTTTTTAAAAACTAAGATAATTTTATTTAAAGTCAATTATGAAACAAACTAAACACCGACCAACTAATTATAAAGTAAATTATTTTCCGGTATCTTCCAATTCTACAATCTTTATTCATTTTACTCGATTGATAATACAAGCTAGATTTTTCTTAGTACCAGCTTAACCAAGATATTTTTGTGATAATAAACAATTCGAAAAATATGTAAATATTAACTACAAGTATCGTTTTTAGTAGGATAAATCGAAGGATTCATAGAACGATGATTATTTCATCCCACGAAGGCGTTATCTCAATAAGTTTTTTCCTTGAGAAATACTCTCGCCAATTGCTCCAAGTAAATAAGTTTATCAACTACAGTTAAAGAAAGAGTGTGTGTGAGAGAGAGAGAGAGAGAGAGAGAGCCGTCGACACGATAGAGGTAGCCACGACACTTGGGAAATCCCAGCTAGGATTATTGCAAGTTATCGCCGTTCACTCGGCCATATCGAATATCTCGAAAGGTAATCCACCAGTTATGCTGGTGTAACCCTACATCACTGAAAGTGTATTTACTCGACACGCTGTAGATTGGTATATTTGCGAAACTGACTTCGTGTTTACATCACGCCTCCTTTTTCCCTTTCAGAAATTTTTCAAATATCTATTCAAAAAATTCAATGAAATCCGTACTACGTAATCATCTTGTTCGATCAAGAATAATTCAATGAGATGACTCGTGTTATATAAGTCCCCTAAGAAAAAACTAAGGAAGCAATTACTATGCTGTGTTGAACAGAATATAACATATGGAGAGCACGTGTCGTCTGTTATCGACACCTGCGAAACGATCAGAAAAATTACTTTTAATGTTAGGCCTAGCTACCTAATTCAAAACTGTCTTTGAGAAGATATCAACTAGGAATGTGGTGTAATTAGACGGTCTTTCGTAGCTTCTTTGGCGCTCTGGCAAAGACACCTGTCGTTCCAAGTTCTAACCGCAGTGACAGGTCCATCGTGTAAAAACCCTTGAGGCTTTTTCTTCGAGTAAGAAGACTACTAGAAAGAAAAAGAGAAGGAGAAAGAGAAAGAGAAAGAGAAAAGAAAGATAGATATATAGATAGATAGACAGATAGATAGAGATAGAGATAGAGATAGATAGATAGAAAGATAGATAGATAGATAGATAGATAGATAGATAGAGAGAGAGAGAGAGAGAGAGAGAGAGAGAGAGAGAGAGAGAGAGAGAGAGAGAGAGAGAGAGAGAGAGAGAGATTTTTGCCGTACTGTCTCGATAATTTTTATAGTAAAAAGACGAGGAAAAAGAAGAGATACATAGGTGGATCGATCGATCCAAGATAAGACGCCTCGAGTGGAGAAGAGGGCTAGACGGGATGACCTAGAGAGTTATGGAGTTAATCTTACGAGCTGAAGAGATCGCTTAGGAAAGAACGTACGTACTCGTCGATATCCAAGTAACACGATACAAATTTCTCGAAGGAACCGGTCATTCTCTCTATATTGTGATGGACGTTTCCTTACGATTAAAATCTTCGTCTACACAGCTCGACTGTCTTCACCAGATCTTTTGCAGCCAAAAAGTTTTCATTTATATTAAAAAAATAAATATCAAAGAAATCAACTACATAATAGAAATCAATGAAACCAAATAAGTTTGCTTTTTAACTTTATATATATATATATATATACATAATAAATATATATACACACATAATAAATATATATAATTTTTTTTAACTTTATATATAACTTTATACTAACTGAATCTTTTTTCTAAACAACGAAATTATTATACATGATATATATCATTTGAAACTTATACTAGACCAACTATATATAATATACTAACAATTAATGTATTTTATAATTAGGAAACATTAACTTTTAGATATGAACGAACAATTAACTTTTAACGTACGTGTTTTAATTTTTTTATGGTATTATAAAGGGTGTTCTTTTTTTCTTTAAAATAGAATCTCTATAAAAAGAGACAAGGTCATCGAAGATGCGTAAAAACTTAGTGTGTATGTATGTACATATATATATATACATATATATATATATATATATATATATATATATATATATATATATATATGTCACAGGATATAAGATAAGAAACAACGTAAGGCAATGGAAGAGGTGGATGAGGAGGAAAAAGAAGAAGACGATGGATAAGGTGGAAAGGTAGAAAATAAGCGTCGAAGTAGGATCGATACTTCTCGTACAATGGCCGTGTTCCTTCTACGTCTCGAAGGGCGTAGCACTGCCTACTAGCCTGCTATCGTAGGAAAGCGAGTTATGTGCTCTAAGTAAAGATATTTCAAACAAAGCTTTTTTCGATTCTTTTTTCTATTCATATTCGTTATATTCGAGACTTTCTGTATAACCACTACTAAAGGTGAAAGAAGCAAAAGAAAGAAATGAAAAAAAAGTGTATCGAGCTAAGAAAAGCAAGGCGTTGTTCGATCATCTTCCTAAGTTCTTATTACAAAGCTCGTTACTTTTATTCCAATTAAATGATTTCAACGAAGATTGAGTACGTATGAATACCACGTATTTGATATTTATCTACATATGTTAGCATTGACTTGACCAATAAATAATATCGGAATTTTTATATTTCATATTTAATTGCAAGTAAAGAATGAAATTTCGATAATATATATATATATATATATATATATATATATATATATATATATATATTTTATAATGAAATATTGATTTTATTATTGTTCATTCTTAATAATTTGATGTTTGTATTAAATTAACCAATAAGTAATATCGGCATTGTTACCGAAACCAATAGTTAGAAATAACTATAAGAAAATACTAGTACTTTTTAAATTATTACCATTCATTTTGAATAAGTCGATATATGTGTTAATAGATAATATCACAATTTTCAATATTTTTTAATGAAAATTTAAATATAATTTATGTATATTTATCATAACGAAATATTGATTTCATTGTTTATTTTTAATAATTCGATGTTTGTATTGGATTGACTAATAGGGAATGCTAGCACTTTATATTTGAATAATCAATATAATATAATATATTATTTATACATAACAGTATAATATTGTGTTGATTAATAACTGATGTATTGATATTTACCATACAAAATACTACTGTGTGTAAAATATTAAAAATTCTATTACTACTTATTGTCCAATCTAATATATATATATATATATATATAATCAAGATGAATATTGATAAAATCAATATTTTATGATAAAAAATGTAAACATATATACTATTTTAAATCGAGCTTTCTTTGAACTTCTTTTTTCATAATTAATAAGAGATATAAGTACATAGGAAAGAAAATCGATCGATCTACTTTCGTTCAACCAAGAAAAATGTTAACGATGATAGGGGAAGATGCTATAAACGGCATATTATTAATTAAAATCTTAAAAGGAAAATAAGGTTAATACTAAAAAAAAGGAAAAAAAGCAAACTAATAATTCTTTCTAATACTGTATAGCTAAGCAATTATTTTTTATTCGTCGAAGAATAAGTGAAGAAACGTAGGCGCTTCTGATCGAGTCGAGTGGCTCGTAATGACCTCGCATTACGTGATACGTCCCCGAAGCGAGACGCGTTTACGTAAGTGTGAATAAGACGAGCCGCATTCTAAAGTTGATCTATTTACGTCGACACACTGTGCTCTTCGCCGAAAAAGTTCGGCTCACAACAGTGCTTTCTGCCCCACGCGTCTCTTCTTCCTACATAGAACAGTGGTGTTCAAATTATCCGAAATGTTTTCATTGATTTTACATATAATAATAATAATAATAATAATAATAATAATAATAATAATAATAATAATAATAATAATAATAATAATAATAATAATAATAATAATAATAATAATAATAATAATAATAATAATAATAATAATAATAATAATAATAATAATAATAATAATAATAATAATAATAATAATAATAATAGTAATAATAATGATGATGATGATGATGATATTTCTAAATAACAATTCTAAAAAGTTCTTTTTTTAAATAAAGCATTATTACTATACTATATAAAATAATATAAAAATGATATAGTTTTTGTTAAATTTTTATTTAAAAAAACGTCACGTCTAAATAATTTGCGCACCACTGCTACAGACGACGAACAGGCGCACGAGCTCGTCTGGCCCGCGAACGGACCTAATTTTATATTCGGAGCAAAAACTTGGCTTAGCACTGCCAAGTGGAGCTCTGCTTATACACCAACACGATATCGACCTTTCGACGGCCTTCGTTCCTTTTTTCTATATCGACGTATATGCGTACCATTTTATATACGATAATGAACAATATAATAAAGCGTCATCCAGAACAAATAAAAATATAATCGTAAGAACAATCGAGATATCTTTACACTTTACTGATTGTTATAAATAAATGAGATATACTGTTGATACGACTATAATTTACGTAATTGATATAATTTCTATTTAAATCCAATTTAAATGTTATAAATATCAGCGAGAGCGACTTTTAAAAAACAGATGATGCATATTTCAATAAATGAGAATGACAATCCTGTTTAATTTGTAAATGTAATATGAAAAATCTAGTAAATAAGTAGTGTGCTTTTAAAATAAGTAAAATTACTCTATACTATTGCTTTATTATCATATAGATATCTAATTAAATCGCATATTTAATTAGCAAGAAACAAAAAAAAAGAAGTTTGAAGAGCAACAAGGACGAACTTGAGAAGATGTAGAAGAAAATTTCAATTGATTAATAAAATGCGTGGTTGAATTTCTTAACCATCTTTATCGATAGTTACTGTCCAAGATATTTCCCTTATAAATGTTCCTTTTTTCTAAAATTCGAGATTAATGATTCGAACGATCGACGTTTGATTTAATGTCTTTATCAGTACTACTTGATTCGTTTAAAATTAAAGATATGGTATTTATTATGCGAATAATACCTATTACGATAATCATACAAATTAATAATTTGAACTATCAGAGTTCGATAAATCGATCTTGTCTATCAGGAATCTGGACTAGTTAAGATTCTATTTTTCTAGAATTCTAATAAGTTTTCAATGTGTTTGAACGAACGTTACGCTTGAGAACATTTCATGATTTTTAAGTTATTTCTACTGCTTATATATTTTTTTCAAAGTAGAGTTGTGTAAACGATACCAAACGACGTTTCGTCAGAGAGGAAACGTCGTCGTCGTTGTTGTTTTTAACGATGGAAAATTATTCTCGGCAACGAGTCCCGTTCTATTCGAGCTCTCTATTATCGAATGCGCTTCGCGGAAAGTAGCCTTTTCTATAAATGGTAAAAGAACGTAAGTACTTACAAAGCTAAGCTCTCGAATTACAAAGAAAAATATTGGCTCATCTACTAAGATCTCTATCTCTTTCTATCTCTATCTTTTTCTCTCTTTTCCTCCCTGTCTACCGATTAAAAGCAATTTCGAGTTCGAAACGTTTGCCAAAATACATACTTTTCTTATGATTCAGACTTTTGCATGTTTTTACTAAACAGCTGGATCATGTATAATAAGATAGAAAGAGAGAGAAAATTACATTTCAGCGGGATAACGAAAATACGACGATAATAAATCCATACACGTGGGCAGAGGTAGAGATAGAGATAGAGATAGAGACAGATAGAAAAGGAAATATAATATATATATATATATATATATATATATATATATATATATATATATATATAAAGAGAGAGAGAGAGAGAGAGAGAGAGGGAGAGAGAGATGAAGAGAAGGGATGATGAGAAGTAAAAAGTGGTGGGGGAGAGAGGTCAAACACTGAACGATCTTTCGCTACTACGTAGAAAATAGAACCTTGCTCCTTTTTTTACTTATTATCGCTACACCATACTAACTTACTCACTCACTCACTCACTCACTCACTCTCTCTCTCTCTCTCTCTCTTTCTCTCTTTCTCCCCTTCCTATCGCTCTCGTATGTAATATTACGTAGTTTTGTCTTGTCGTGCTGAAAAAATCGTATGACCTTGTATTATCGTATTCTCGTTCTAAGTTCACAAATCGTTCATCGGGCAGAAGAAAAAAGTAAAAATAAAAATAAGAAAGTTACTTAACGTTTGATTTTTGTATTCGGATAATTGTTCTCTTTTGTATACCGTACTAATCTACCAGTTTTTACATTTAAAAAGCATTCTCCGATATCGATAAATAATTCGAAATATTTCCATTACGTTCTAAACTAATCTTCATAATTAGTTGTTTACGTTTTTACGTGTATTGTTTTTTTGAGAAAAAAGGAAGAAGGAAAAAGGAAGTTTACTTAAAGTAAAGTTTACTTTAAAAAATTGCACGATCAGACGAATTACGAGGGCACGATATGACGATATGCGCACGTGCGCTAAGTATTGCGTCGTCTTGCGTTGTACTCACATACAAGACACACATATACGATACTCGCAAGACCTCACACATGTACACATATACACAGATAGTCTGTCATACACGCGCGTGACGCATCACGCGCCAGCCTCGAGCCGCCGAACTGTATGCTCTTCTCGCTCTCTCTCTCTCTTTCTCTCTCTTTCTCTCTCTATCTCTATTTCTATTTCTATCTCTATCTCCATCTCTCTCATTCTTTATTGTGGAAACGTCTAGAGTCGCGAAAGAGTGAGTGAGCGAGCGAGATCTCGTACTCACATGATTCTTTCCTTTACGTAGCGGTATATTCCGAAACTTATGTTTCCCTCTCTCTTCCGTAATAATCCACACGCACACACACCTTTCTTGTGTAATAATCTTTTCAAAAGAAATATGTTTCCTCTTCGTCTATGAAGATGCCCACTTGGAAGATAACAATCTTAGATAATTATATTCACAGAATGAGAGAAGACTAAGAGTTGGGACGAAATTGCACACGTAGTAAAAAAAGAAAAAAAGAAAAATTTCACATTCCTATCCACACTCGCGCACTTCGATCGATTATCCACTTTTCTTCTGTCTCTTTTTCTTTCCTTCTTTCTTTCTTTCTTTCTTTCTTACTTTCTCTCTCTCTCTCTCTCTCTCTCACTCTTTCTCTCTCTCTCTCTCTCTCTCTCTCTCTCTCTCTCTCTTACGATCGATCGTCACTTCTTACGTAAAAAATAAAAAAGATAGAAAATTAAGCGTGAACAGTAAAGATACAGTGAAGTGGAAGATATTACAATTTTACGATCCTTACTTTTTTCGTTCTTATTAACTCCGCGAGTAACACTGAGAGACTGATATATATTATATATACGTGTATATGTATATGTTCTTTTTCACAATTCTCTTTCCCCACACTTGTTTCATTCGTAACCACGACATACATCTACGACTACTGCTGCAAGACTGGAACGCGGGGTAATATCTGCGGACTCTTACATAGAGCGGTGGACGGGACAGCGGCGCCATGTATGCTCGGGTGGGAAGTTAGGTTCGGTAGTGGGGGCTGAGCGCTCGGCAGTGGGCTACCCCTCTCGCGACACAGTATCGTCGCGGTGCTTACCGTGGCAGAGTAGTGGGGAGAGCTAACTGGCAAGGACGCGACGCTTCGGCCGACCGACCGACATATACTATTATACTACTCGCCGCATCGACTTTTACGAGGTGTAGTTACGAGGAAAAAGAGAAAGAGAGAGAATGTCAAGGGTTGTCGCTCCAAATTTTCTTTCTATTTTTAATCTTCTTTCAAATACTTTTTGAAAAAATAAAAAAGATTACGTTCCTTTTCTCTCTCTCTCTCTCTCTCTCTCTCTCTCTTCCTCATTCTCTCATTCTCTTTTGTAAGAGATAAAGTATACAAAGTAAAACAAACAACGAACGATCTTTTAATCTTCATAGAAAGAAGAAAGAAAAAAATATTATGGAATACTCAAGAAGACAAGTATTTTCGTTTCGTGATAAATCCTCGTTTAATAACCGAACGAAGCGTCGTGTCTGTCGTACACCATGCTCATTATCGAATACGTAGTTATATAGGTAGGTACATATCTATATACACGTATATGCATATAACCACTCGAAAAAAGTACAGCAGGTAAACGAGGAGACATATCGAGTTGCGATTAAACTGGCACTGTGAAAAGGCCATCAGCGATATATAGAAAAGAATTTTCCAACATCGTCGTTGATCGTTCAGCGAAAACTCGTGAACTTATCGCTCTCTCTCTTCCGTTTTTATTTTTCTACTTGCTAAATAACGTAACGTTTAGAATGAATTTTCCAAGAAATGTCCACTAGTTTATCAGGAAGAGTTAACAAAATTCGTTTTTGTTTACTATTATTTTATAAAAATTACTAGAAATTTCTAAGTGAAAAAGAAAAGAAAAATTCGATCAAAGAAAAAATGGGTAACTTTGATCTCAAAAATCTGGCCAATACTTTGAAGCGACAATATCAGGGATTCGAGAAGCGTCGAATAATTACCAAGTGGGCTGCTTTTGAGAATTCTACGTGAATTCTACGGAAATAATCTTGCAAACGAGAGAAGATATCCGTTGGTAAGGTAACGATCGACTTTACCCTAAGAAAATCTCTTTCGACATTGGAAGATTCGTAGGTCTTTTGAAAGCTTCGAGAGTATATTGATATCGACAAAATTTGAAACGAAATAAGACGAGATGAATCAGAGAATAGATAGATAGATAAATAAATAGATAGATAAAGAGAGAGAGAGAGAGAGAGGTAGAGAGAGAGTGAGAGAGAGTGAGAGAGAGAGGTAGAGGAGGAAAGGCAAAATTGATAAGAGGAAATTGCAATATAAAATAAAAAATTGCTTCTCCACGAAACGTTTACGATATCCTCACTATTTTTTTTTTTTATTCCGAAGATATAATTCATAAAACAGATCTATTTCTAGTCAGCAATACATACGTATGTTATGACAAAAAAACATTCTTAATGAATTCCAAAAGACAAAATTTGAGGTATGTGAGATCGTAATCTTAATTGAAACACCAATGAGATAAACAAGAATGTATGAAAGAATAAAATTGTCTTTCAACCTATACTCTCATAAAAGAGGTGTACAGACATACTCACACATACGTAGCATAGATACGACGCGATGTGTAACAGATCAGCTACTGCGTAATGCACTTTTCTTGATAGAAATACTCGTGTTACGTTTCCTCGACGTTTTTGCTTGCGCAATTCGCGTGTAACATGCGTGCTCGCGCGCGTACTCTGGTGTATAAGATTTCCGTTCGCAAAAGAAACGACCCTTCCTTTCTATATTTCTGTCTCTCTCTCTCTCTCTCTCTCTCTCTCTCTCTCTCTCTCTTTCTTACTTATCTGCTATTACGTAAAGAGCAATATAAGACAAATTGTAAAATCAAATCTACATCGCCAGGAGATGCTGCTGTCGTATCCGTTTTGAAAATTTGCAGATACCGAAGAAATATCGATGAATGGTATGTTCGAAAGTAAAAAGTGTATGTGTATGTCCGTGTAAGTGAACGTGCGTGCGAAACTCGTGCGTCATTATGCTATTGTAATTTTAAAGAATGTATGCATACGAAGCAATTATTATACAAAACGAATGGTATTAAACGTAATCGATCGAAATTTGTTTCTTTCTTGGAAGTTTCCACCGTCGATCAATTTCGATGTCACAACGATGATATCGGAATCAATTTTATAACACTGTCTATAAAGAACTTAATTGTAAGCTATTAATTGTTAAAGAAGTAAAAAAAAGAAAACGATGATCATGATAAATGCATCATATTCTGTGCAATGTAGAAACATATTTCGTGTGTGTGTCCGCGCGCGCGTGCGTGTATGCGTGCGTGTATGTATGTATGTATGCATGTACGTATGTACGTATGTATATATGTATGTATATATGTATGTATGTATGTATGTATGTATGTATCTGATTAACTAAATCTTTCTATCGTGTTATCATTTGTATATTTTCACCGACTTTTGTTTTTATATATGTAAACTTTAATTACATGTATGTGTAGATAATACAAGTTGACGATGATATCAATCTAAATAAACGTAAAATGATAAATATAAAGACAAACAATGTTGTATTTAAGATATTGATCAATTCAGTTAATACAGTCTATCTTGTTTTCTAAACCTCAACTTGCTTTAATTTACTTTTTGCAACATTAGTTTCGACTTGACTTCAAATAACTGAATTATTTCTAAAGTGACTTCACATGTAACGCAATACAACGAAGTCCGGACGAGCAATCGCCGTTCATGGTTGTGGCTAGTAGTAGTCAGTTCACTCGATTTCATTCATTTGCCAGATAATCGTCGTGTTCCTGTTTGCTGCCGGCCAACGAAACTGACGCGTGCATGCGTGTGCACTGTGCATGTATCATCGTTACTCCTGGTAACGTCTGCTTTATGTTATATATACATACATAGATATATGTACACGGGCATATACATATATATACGTAATTTCTAACATTGTGTCGTACTCAAGGTCCAAAGTTCCGGGTATGATACTTTGTTATTTTTTTCTATAAGTCAAGCTCTTTCCCTCTTCCCTCTTTCATCAACTTTTTCTCTTTCTTTTAAACTCATGTTATTCAAGACCATCGAACTTTTCCTTCCACTTACTCGCAGAAAAATAATGCGAGTTCACGAGCAAGTATTCGTTTCACCATTTACTTCCGTTTTCAACGCATGATTTTTCTTTTTCTTTTTTTTTTCTTTCTTTTTTTATATTTTCACGGTCTATTAATTTCTTTTTTCCTTTCTTTTCCTTTTTTTGTCTGATAATGGAAGGGTCGAACGATAAGAAGACAGTCCGTATAGAAGAAAGAGATAAGACGTCACGTTATCATTTGAGTGACTCGTTCAAACGTAATAACCGAGTTTTCGTTGATGCTATATTTTCGAAACTATTTCTACGCATACCTGTGTTTTTTCTTAGAATTTGGAAATACTGCTGTTGATGTTACGATTAGAGTTTTAAAGTATTGGATAAATTTTCTTCTTGGTCTTCGATATATTTACTTATATAAATAATACATTTATATAGTAATTTATATGCAATACAAATGTATTATTTTGATGCAATTTATATATATTTTATATTTTTATGTACAATTTATTATTTTTATTGCATATAAAATTTATTTCGTTTCTCATATGATTAATATTTTCTTTACTAAACGCGAAAAAATCGTTTTATTTGTAACTCGATTCATTAAAAATATTTCGCAAATCATTTTTATATCTTTTAATAAATTTAAATATTGTATTTAAATGTTTGTATTACGTGCAATTATTGAAGGTTAAAAAATAAAATTTACATAAAACGAAACAGAATAATAATAATGATGATAAGCAAATTGTCTTTTAATATGATAATTGATAAATTATAATTTACTTCGACGAAATGTTTCAAATAAAATCTCAACAATCAAACGTTTATAAATCCCGCGTAAAGTTTAACAAAATCTGGCGGGAAATTCAAAAGTGAGTTCGACTCGAACACGAAGCATAAGTTTCCATTGGCTCTCATACTATTGGCCAGGGTCATTGCGGGACCTTCCTTCATGCATGTAATAGAGACAGATAGATAGTAAGAGAAAGAGGTGAGGGGAAGAGGGGAGGAGGAAATGAGAACTCTCAACTACCGAACGAGTTCGAGTATAAACGCGTCTACGTCTGCTGAATCCAATTACGCAATGTTGCAATTGCAGGCGCCATGGAATAAGTAGAACCTATATTTATATATAGAGTATACTATTAACAAGGTATCCAACTTTTTGAATTGTCAGAAATTTTTCGAACGAAATTACGAAACTCCGAGAAAAGAAACATTTTTTCGCACGATTCGTATTTCGACATTTTTCAATTCTTATTACAAGTAATAACATATGTTTTTAATTTCTTTACTAAGGAAGGCGAAGTATGTATTTAATTAATAACAAATATTAATTAATTATTTGTTTCTTATTTCCACCATATTATATTTCCTGATTTATTAATTTAATTTAAAATTGCTTTATCAGTAATAATGTTTTTTTTTTTAATTAGATAGGTAATGTAAATTTTATACATTTACGATCAAAAATCTTTCTGGTTAACAAGTTAACATCAAATACAGTGTAAAAGGAATACCATGTAGGCATAGCGATTTATAAGATTAGTTCCACCAAATTTCACACTACCATATACTAGTTTTTTCTGTTTCTTGTTATTCGTTGCTATAATCAAATATTCATTCGTATTTCTCTTGATAAATTCTCGAATTTTCCTTGTGTCTCTTTTGATTATGTTTGCATTAGTATCTTTTGTCCTTCGACTCTTTCGATAAGTTCTTATGTAACGATAGTGATTTTCTCAAGGTAACGATGCGATTGTTCCGTTTAGAAACGATAATGTTATTACCACGCGATAAAGTCAAAGATTTATCAAGATTTTTCTAATACGCTAGTTGCTCATTTTCTTTGAAAAAAGAAGAAAAAAAAAGAAAAAAAAAATTGAGAAGTGGAAACAGGATCTTCGACCAGCGTTTGTCGATCGTTGATAAACGGACTCGCGGCACGATCGAATAAGTAATGTTTATTTGGTTTTGATCACCATGCATTCACGAACGATTTTACAATACAAATAAAAGATCGTCTCACGAATTATGAACTTTTATATTTAATCTTCTTTTTTTTTTTATGTGCCATTGAAATATTCCTAAACAATTTATTGTTTCATTTTTTTTCTTGTTTCTTTTTTCCCATATATTTAATAAATAATAAATAATAAATTATTATATAACGTAAACATGTCACATGCAAAACTGATATTCTATTCTAATCGATTCGCGCGATATCATTGAAAATTTGTAACGATAATGATAACAAAACTTGTTGGGTTCAAGATATTCGAAACATTTGGAGACGTAGTATGATTACCACGAAGATTACAATGATTACAATGAATTACCGCCTAAACTAAACTTTTTACAAGTTTAGATACCTATGATGGTATTTAGATGAATTACACATTATTATTACTAATTTTTAGTATTTCTGATTTTGTTTCAACGATGTTTTATAGGGCTATAGATGTTGCAATGGAATAAAAAAGAAAATAAAAGGAAGAAAAAAAAATATTCTCGTTAAAATGAGAATGAGCACTTCGAATGAGCTCGCACAAAATTCTTCTCTCAGCAATAATCGATATGTTGTCGATTGACCTTCGAACAATGAAATATTGCGCACGTACTCGTGCCAGTCCAATGCGTCCAAGGTCTAACGAATAGTAGGCCGCAACGCGCGATACCGTTTTAATAGTAGTTGGCTACGCTCGCCCATACCTTTTTTTTTCTATCTCTATCTTTATATATCTATTTATCTATCCATCTATACATCTATTTCCCTCTCTCTTTTTATTTGTTTTCATTTTACCACTTTTTTACACTATGAGAACGTAGTAATTTTTTGCTGAACAAAAAAGTGCAAAAAGAAATTTTTTTCATTCATCTTTTAGAACTTTTATTTGTATGACTTTTTGTTGTTTTCTTAGTTTCCAATACGAAGATCACGTTATTGGATAGTTCTAGATATTGATTCGCGGCTAGGTTCGTGGAGAATAATGAAGCAATATGAGTCTGCGTAATAAATACGCAGTTCAAACAGAAGCTATTTCTTATTAAATGATGAAATTGTACTTCTCTCTCTCTCTCTCTCTCTCTCTCTCTCTCTCTCTCTCTCTCTCTCTCTCTCTCTCTCTCTCTCTCTCTCTCTCTCTCTCTCTCTCTTAACTCTACTCGTTATCGATAAAGCAACTCAATGAGATTAAATTTTCCTTTTTCTTACTTATGCTAACGTAGGATATATGTTTTATTTACACCTTTCTATATAATCGCTATAATAAATGTATTAGGCAAGATAAGTTCGCGTGCACTTATAGTATTGACTGGACTTTATACAAGAAATTTTATAGATAAATAAAATGAGATAGATATTCGAGATAAATAAACGAATATTTCTCTAAATTTGACCTTTTTTCAAATAGATATAGTAGATTCAGAATATCAAAATTCAAAATATCTCTTTCCAAATATCTCTTCACCAAAAAATTAATTGTTTATATCCGTAGATTAATGGTTGCTAAGTATAAGTTATACTATACTGTAATATAATATCGTATATATATATATATATATAGCATATTTCTATGTTGTATGGTATAGTATAATTACATATGCTATAATATTATTATATCATATATTATACTATACATAGTTATAATATTATTTTCATATAATATAATTTTTGGTCAAGTCAAGAAAAAGAGAAATTGGGTCGTAGAAAGTAAACTATATGGGAAAAGAAATAAATTCACATAATCATGAATTAAAACGTTCACTTTCTAACGTATTCACGAAAAATTGCATTCTCTACGCTAACCTTGGAGTAGAACGCTCGTTTGCGGCGATCCAGCATTCATTAAACGCAACGACATAATCGCTCCATCGTGTAACGTCAGCGCATTTTACACCGTTACGTTACGAGAAATGTATGCGTACGTGTCTCTATGTGTGTACTCCTCTTTTAGCATAATGTCGTGTCCGTGCCAACAAGCCGAAGTGCATCGCGCCACTATCCATTAAATTTTTCTATACAAACGAGAACGCGCGACCATATCGACCGATTAACGATACACATCGCAAACTAATCTTGTTTTCTTTTTAAAGCTGTCGTTTGATTAGAATAATTCATTCGAATTAAAATAGACGTTGTTTTCTCGAATTTTTTATACTTGTTGAGGAAGACGATGAAGAATGATCTTTTAACATTAGATTTGACGGACTTCAGGTTTCATATTTAATTATTATATTATTACTTACAAGCATATCATTTATATCGATTTTGATTGATATGATATGAATTAATAACGAAAAAAGTGGTTTATTTTTTTCTTAATGTACCCGTAAATTTGACCGATTTCAGATTTCATATTTAAAATTATAGAATATATATATATATATATATATATATATATATATATATATTATTTTTTAGCAATTTATATTGGCTTCGATTTATAGAACGATATGAACTAAAAAACTGAATTATCATACACTTGTCAGTTTGACTTTTCTCAGATTTCATATTTAATATTTCAAAAACTGTAAATATTATATTTTTAGCAATTTATGTTTGAATAATATAATGATATGAATTAATAATGAAAAAAAAAATTACACTTTAATATACCTGTTAACCTGACGGATTTAATAAAAATGTATAATTAATGTTTGTAAATCTAGTGTTATAAAAGACCATTGAAAGAAAAAGAAGGATGAAAGACAATAGAAGACTGCCAAAACACAAGATGAGCCAATCGACGCGTTCCTTCGTGAACTGCCAATTCACCTTCCGCGCTACCGTTTTAAATTAAGGTACGTTTTCAAATGCCACGAGTACGCATTCCTTTTCGTCACACTTCTTGTCGCGAGATTCTAAAATGTCTTGTCTTTGTCGATCGTTTTGTTATCAAAGCTAAGTCTTAATCATAAGAAAGTAAGGTATTAATCATATTTTTATCGTTTCCTTTCCATCTGTCATCAAAGATTTTCAATATTTTTACTTTTTCAATTACCTTGTTGTCGTTTTCAGCCAATAGCGTTCTTCCTTTTGTCGATTCCGTACTCTTCGATCGACCTGTACAAAAAATTATAAATACTACTCATTTTTAATTACTATAAATATAAAGATATAATAATTATATGTATATAATATATATAAATTTTACATCTAAATAAACAAAAATATATTTAGTATTTTCTAGAGATATTTATTACTAATAAATATCTATAGAAATTTTGTTCCGAAAAATGTCTAACATTGAAGGGTTAGATTATAAGTCTCGATCATATATTATAGATTATAAGTCGATGATCAATGAAACGAATTAGAGATGGTAATTAGTTGAGTAAGCATAGGTTTTCGATAAGTACGATCGCACAATAATTATCATCATAAAAAAAGAGTGGACGAAAGGAGAGAGGGGAAAATTCGATTGGCCACGTACGATTCATGAGATTATATGATTGGATTGCGATAATCTCGAAATTCTCGAGTTCTATCGCATTTAATTTCTTCTTCGAAGAGATAAGAGAAGTTTGAAAAAATTGTCGAGCATTTGCTTGTTGCTTCGAGCGATATGAAAACAAACAATAATGGTCGTGTCTGATTTATTTCGAAAAAATGTTTTAACCTGATAAAACACGATGATATGTTCTTTTTTTTCGTATTTTTATTTTTGTTTATTATCTCTTTCATTTAACAAGATTAAGGGAGTGGAAATAATTGTCCGATCTCGTTTTCCTATCCTATTAATGAGAAAAAAAAACAGATACGAAGATAATAACGAGAAAGGCTATCAAACATTCTACCACTTTTTAACGATACTCACAACACAAATCGCTTTCACCACTGAACGAGCAAGATCGTGTGATCCTTTATCCTAATCTTGATTAAAACTTAATCTAAACCTAGACCCGTTCCAGATATAACTGCTAAGGTTTGCGCATGCTCTTCTAACGATATCTTATAGCGTGTTAATGAAAGTGGTCAAGACGTATATGTAATGATACTTTTAATGTGAAACTTTATCTCTCTCTCTCTTTTTCTCTTGTCTTGTTAGTGGTAAGATGGAACGAGACAAGACGAGATGAAAAATTGGATCAAATGCGACGCTGATCTTGATTGGAGTTTTGTAATCAGATAAGTTAACTTCCTGTATATGAACTATAAAAGAAACTAATGAAAAAGTAATTCGTATAAATAATTTATGATCCTGTGAAAAACCATATTTTTTTACTAAAACTCATTATCGGTACATGAATCGTTATTCGTTTTTTATCGAGTTATATTCGATTTATATGAGAGTACGTAAAAGTGACTACTAAATACATGAACATTCTCTCGAGTAACACGAACTATTCCGTAAAACACGGCGTACCTCTGATAAGGGGAATCCTTTAAAACTTGCATGTCAATACGCTGCAATTATCCGAACGTTATCGCTCGTTCTTGCGATAATAAGTTACGCATAGGAAACATTTGAGTGGCTGGCTGGTGCATTTTTTTTTCTTTTTTTATCTTCTTATATTTATTTATTTATTATGTTGAAGTAAACGAAAAATGCAACTAAAAAACTGACGAATTTGAAATTTAGACATAAATATGTATATTATATGTAAATATGTATATACTCTAAATGTAATAAATAAAATCAATTTGACATCTACGTTGTAATATCAAAGAACTATACAAAATTCTCATTATTTTCAATGACAAATTAAAACGCGAACATGATCGATCGATTCGATTCGATATTTCGAATGAAATTGACCGTTCGAATAATAGCAGCAGTTTTCTTTCTTTTCATTCGACTGAAGAACGACACGAATCGATGTTCAGCATTGAATCGATTGGAAACAGGAGGTACGTTGACTTTCTATCATCGATCAGAAGGTCAGCCTACTCAGTGACTGACCTTCGTTGTTCCGTACAAACGAATTCCGAAGATTTCTTTCAATTCTAAGATTTCTTTTTTCTAGCATTTTCCTTGCCATAATGATATTTCTGAAAATTTTTTAATTAGCTTGTAAATTTTTTTAGAAAAGTAGAGAGTTGTTCGTTTCAATGCAATAATATAAATAAAAATATAGAAAAAAAAGGTTATGAAAATAGAAAATCAACTCATAATCGGAGCACATGTTCAAGATTTAAGGAAGAAACCAGAAGAAAGAAATTATCGATAAGGAGAACGTTTAAATGGAACGAGGATAATTTTGAGGGTCGTTAGTGGGAAATTGAAGTAAAGGAGGAAGGTAGATGTATTGATCAAAAAAATTTTCCCCTTTTTATCTCTCTCTCTCTCTTTTTTTCCTAAAACTCTCAGGATTTTCATCTTATCAAAGAAAGTCGCTATACCCTTTTTTCCTCTCTTTCGTTCACCCTATTTAGAAGAAACAAACAAATACACGTCTGAGAAGAATCGGATCCTCAAGGACACATTCATCATAGCTAAATTAAAAAAGGATAAGAGATGACAACTGCGTGAACACGCTGTTTTAGAGAATCGACCGATCGATTGACAGAGAGACAGAGATAGACAGAGAATAGTATTTGGATTAGTTCATATTATTGTTCTTCGAAAGTTGACTCTACAAAACATGTTTTCATACTGCGATACTTGCATATGATCCATATACTCGGAATAATTCACTAATCTCCTCTCTTCATCTCTCTCTCTCTCTCTCTCTCTCTCTCTCTCTCTTTCTCTCTCTCTCTCTCTTTCTCTCTCTCTCTCTCTTTCTCTCTCTCTCTCTCTTTCTTTCTTTCTTTCTTTCTTTCTTTCTTGGACTAATTCATGTTTGCCTTTGTATCTATTAAGTATTTACCTTTTCTTATACAATGCTGCCATCAGCATTAGTAATTGATCCTCTGTGACATATAAAATCGTAATAACGATGAACTAATTTATATTTACAAATGAAGATTTACTAAAGATTTTTTAATTTTTCTAACATTATTAATTCTATAAATGAAAATGTAAATGCCGATTAGTATATAGATATCTTATCATCTTGAGATAACTTGATGATAAGATATCTATAGTAATCGTAAGTACATGATTCTTAAAATGGTAATAATTTTTAACGATTGAAATTTGCGATATTGTCAATATTAGCATTGATATAATGTTCAAAATAGTTTAATACATATTAGAAATAGGTTCTTTACATCGAGCTGTGCCAAAAAACTAGGTCATATTCTGAACTTGAGGCATTCGTAAGGTGGTTCGAAAAACTCAAATCAATATCAAGCACGAATTGGCATGTTACGTTGCTAAGATCGACTCATGACCCAGTGTGGACCCACCCGTATAGTAATACGAGTAATAATATATATGTACTTATTAATACCATGAATTTTCAATCACTTCATAAGTTTTTACATTTTTGTCCATTGTACCAAAAACTAAAAAGAATTCTTTATTGTTTCGTGAAATATCGACGAAAAATCGCTTCGAATTTGAATGATTTCATTCTGTATTTCTCGTATGAAGAGGAATCGACTTTCAGTATGAAATTCAAAATGAAATTTATTCTTAAAATCTCATTTTCGATTTAGAGAAGTTGATTTTTTGGGGGAATTTTTTGTCGAATATTAAGAATAGGATAAACATAGTATCAACTTTGTTTCGTTATGTTCTGATTTTTAATTTTCTCGAGATGCGTTGTTGCCGGTGAAAACGAAGAAGATGAAAAACAGGACGATAGAGAAAAAGAACAAGAAAAAGAAAAAGAAAAGTAGAAAAAAAGAAGATGAAGATGAAGATGAAGATGAAGATGAAAATGAGAAGACAGCATGCATGAGAGACAAGACGTTTATTTATTTACGCAGCCACGCGAGCTCGCTACGTCATAGTTGCCACGTAGTAGAGAAGCCACGCCGATAGTTAAACTACTGAAAGTGCTAAAATTAATTCTGCGCCCGGTAGATTAGGAAGGCACTCGCTAGGTTTCCTCTCGACCACTATTCACTTTATCCTCCGTTGTTCAAAGTAATATGGTTATAAAAAAGAATTACACGTCCCTTGCTGTACGTACCATCCAAAAAAGTTCTCGTTTATTTATTCATTTTTATTCCTTTTTTGTTAAATTCTTTTTTCCCAATAAATCTTTTATATATTTTCGATTATGAATCAACTTTATCGACTTATTTTATGATAAACTTTCTCCAGAATTTGTTTAAAGATTTCAATATTTATTTATCTATTTTTTCTTTTTTTAATATTTTCAAAAACAGATCTTTTATTTATTTTCGATTGTCAATTAATTCTATGAACGCTATATACATTATTTCCAGGATTTGCTAATAATGAAAAATCATTTTTCATCTCAACTGACAAGTTACAAGCTACTTTCTTTTTTTTTTTAATTGACGAGCCAAGTTAGAGATAAGGACAATCGAGTCCGATTCTGATTATATTCGGTGAACTCCAAAGTAACGAGTGAAAGCTAGCGGGGCGTCGAAAAAAAAGTTAATGTAGTTATAAAGCCGGAAAACTTTCCTTAAACGGTCGCCACTTTTTATTCTGCTTCCTTTCCCTCGTTAGCTAGATCTTGATCGTTAATGATCACAGTAGCTCGATAAATCCGGATCCAGAATATCTTACTTCTTTGAAATTCGTGTCTTGAGAAGAACCTTCTACACGGACTTGATGTAGTAAGCGAAAATTAAGATAGCGTTAAAAAAGAAAGAGAGAGAGAGAGAGAGAGAGAGAGAGAGAGAGAGAGAGAGAGAGAGAGAGAGAACCAACCAATCACAACGTCTTGTATAACTCGTACGGGCACTGATTGGAACGGGCGTGGGAGTATCGAATCGATTAGACCGCCGATCGATTCTCGTGCAAAGTGCTCTCTCTCTCTCTCTCTCTCTCTCTCACTCTTTCTCTCTTCGACTGTTCCGTCTTTTTCGTTCACGTTCAGGAAACATTCGATTATTGTTCCACTTCCAATAATTTCCGTAATTTTTTCCGGTGTTTTCAATAATTTCGTCGACTTTCGTCATTCTTCCGATTATATCAAATTTTATTCCTTCTCGTTTTTTTTCGAAAAAAATAAAAAAATAATACGTCATTTTAATATTAATTATTTCATTTACGTACGTATGTAAACGTACTAGTATATATACATGAATAAATATATATGTGTTTATAAAATAACACGCGAGAAGATGTATTATGCGATCGCACGTAATTGTCGTAATCGTCATTGTCTCGCGCATTTTCTCTATTCGTATTCTCTGAGTAACATATAACGAGTACGCAAGGTCTCGGTATCTTTTTTGAGCACGCTCGTATTTATTAGCTATGTTGAAATACACTTCGAGCACGTCTTTCCGCCTTGACAAAAGCAAAATATTATTTTTTTCCTCTTCCTGTTTCTTTTCACACCAATAAGATAAGATTCCTCGTGATTTCTTTCCTTTTTCTTTTACAGATTATTTATATGATTTTATATAACAATTGAAATATGAAAAACATCAAAAACACGTATAAAAACTGTATAAACGACGAGAATATAAAAATTGGGTAGAAAAAAAATAATAAAAACAAAAATGAATGCTCTCTGTTATTGTAAAAAAAGAACAACAAATCTTATCTTGTTTTTAAGCGAACAAAGTCGATTTCAAATCCGATCGATATATATGTATACTTATATCAATTTGCAATGTTTCGTAGTTTATACGTTACGAAATGTGTGCGCGCAGCTGTCCTACGATATATTTAAGCGTACCGCCACCAGTAACGACGGCGACAGCCTATTGGTGAATTAACCGGAATCTGGGACAGTTACGACACCTGTCGGACGGATACAAGAGAGAAGAAGAGATAGAGAAAGAGAGAAAGAAAAAAGGGAGAGAGAGAACGTGAAAGAACCTTCGAAGTGTTGTAAGTCATGCGACATGCCGATGTCAAATATAAATCTTTTATGGTTTTTTTACGCGCACTCACGAAATATTTGTTCTCCTCAAAATTTTCTTTCACGACATCATTCCTATGATTCACGCCAGCTTTTATCAACTTTGTGAATGGTCATTTGGTCAACAAATAGATTAGGTTTATGAACATTGAGAAAGAAAGAGGGACAGGGAGAAAGAGAGAGAGAGAGAGAGAGAGAGAGAGAGAGAGAGAGAGAGAGAGAGAGAGAGAAAGAGGAGAATTTTTTTTTCTTATTTTTCATAATAATGTATCTAAAAATTACGAGATATACCATAACAATAATTACATCTTGAACGTTTCGATACTATAATATTCTAACATAACATCCTCATTTCTAAATCTACATTTATATTTTTAAAGAGACGAAGAGAAAAGTAACACTAATTAAATGAAATGATACATGTGTGTATACGTACACAAGATGCATACATAGAAATAGTTGTATGTATGTAGCATAAGAACGATTCACTGGCCTTGGGAAATAGAGATAGACACACTATATAACTGTCAACGACGTTTACCCTTTCGTAATTTCTAACGATTCCTTTTCTATACATCAAAATTAATTCTTAATAATTAAATTCCTAAAAACTTAAATCCAATCTCGTATAAATCGAGAAAGTTTTTTTGAGATTATTCTTATAGGTTTAGTTACGTTTTCCCTTTTCTTTTTTTAAAAAAACATGTGTAACATATTCCTAACACAAGATTCAAATAAAACGGAGATGAGAACGAAAAAGTGATCGTATACATTGTCACGAAATGATTGCAAAATAATAAACGTATATTCTAATTACTATACTTATATGTTTAATATAAAACCGAGCGTATATAAACGAAATCAAAATCTAAACAAGGCAAGGTAGAAATCTCTCATTAGGTTATTATTTTTCTTTTTTTTTCATAAGACAGAAGAAACATAGATGTGAACGAAAAAGGAAGCGAGAGAGAGAGAGAGAGAGAGAGAGAGAGAAAAGACAAAAAAAATCATGCTTGTGACACGCACACCTTTTTTTCGTCTAACGTTCTCCATGCTACTACTTTTAATTCTCTCTTTCTCTCTCTTTCTCTCTCTTTCGTTCTCTTTTTTCTCTTTCTTTCTCTCTCTTGTGCTTAAGCCTACTATATAAGGAATACGCACTCACACATATACACATAAAAAGGAACCTACGTGCACTCGAATATCATGTAACTTACATACCCCTGTACTCAGTACGTTCACATCAATACACACACACGCACATACACACTTCGTGGACACGTTACGTAGACCTAAAAGGACGGTGCTTTCCTTGGAAACTCGAGCACGCACGTACGTACACAACAAATAATACACATGCTCGCTCTTTTACAGACTTACGTACGTGTATCTTATACGTTCTCAGTATGCAAACGTGAAGTCGCAGTAGAAATGTAGAAGAACAGGATATATATATATATATATATATATATATATATATATATATGCTATATATATTTATATATACGTATTTATACGTATGCGTGTATATATATCTCCTTGATGGAATAGTTATATGACTAGAGAATTTACGAACATATTGACGAACGAAAGAACGATTATCATGAAGTTACTATACGATCGTCTCTTCCTAGAGAACTCGCTCTAGAAACGCGTTATGAGAGATCGGAAAACGAGAAAAGTGAGAGAACGCGCAACTCCGATGTACCAACAGAGACTAGCAGCTTCCCCTCGGAATTACCGAGTGGTAGCTGGTATAATGGAAAAGAGACGTATATACACACAGCCACGGTGCTAACCGTATATCGTTGAATGTACTATATAACTACTACCATACCACCACTGCCACCACACCACCACACCACTATTCCAGCAGTAAGCAATAGCGAAGCAGATCTACTATCTTCGTTACTAACACTTACAAACAACGTCGTGTCGTCTCTGCACTGTGTGTATTTCTCCCAAGAGAACGGTAGAGGGGAGTACTAAAAGGAACCTAGTGGAGGTAGGTTGGTTAGTACAGTGGGGGAAGAGAACTTGGAGGAGAAACTATCAGGTCGCACGCTCTCGACGCTCTGCGTGTGACGTAACTCGAGTCATCCTGGATGTGCCGTGCGCCAGCGCAAGAGTGAAAGAGAGGGGAGGGGAAGAGAGAGAGAGAGAGAGAGAGAGAAAGAGAGCTGAGTAAGAAAAGAGTGGGAGTACGCGGGCAAGGCCGAATTGGTGGGGAGAACGCTACGAGTCAACGGAAAGAGGGGAGGATGGCGGTCATTAGTGCTACTGGGACACGGAAGCGAATCCTTGCCTTGTCGCACCTTCTCTCTCTTCCTCTCTCCTTCTTTCTCTTCCTCTCTCCTCTCTCTCTCTCTCTCTCTCTCTCTCTCTCTCTCTCTCTCTCTCTCTCTCTCTCTTTCTATCTCTATCTCTCGTTGGCTTGCGACCCGGTACCTGCTCGCTACCCCTCCACCTACCCTTCCATCGTACATCCACCATCGCTCTGCTGCCCGGGGATGCGCCTGCACTCTGCAGCCGTATATACCCCTTTTTCTGCACCCTCTCTTTCTCTCTCCCTTTCTATCTTTCTGCACAACACCTATAAGAACCGGGGTCGATTAGGCAGTGCTCGCGACCTCGTCCTTGTCGGCCCACTTCAAGATCGCCAATACTTTTCCTTCTTTTTTTATATCTTTTCTTTCCCCTTGCAGCACCTAGCTTCTTTCATGCATGATTCCTCTGTGCTTGTGCGTATACTATTATTTTTATTCTTTTCATATTATTCATATATTACAAAATATACCATTTTGAAAAAAATATGAAGTTAAATGTGTGAATATAATCACCCACCTATTTTGCACATCTATCAAATTCTGGGAGTCCTGATACGCACTGGGCTAATCATTATCAAAGATCGAGGAAAATCATGGAACAGTTTATTCTCGTTGAAATTTGATATATGCATACCAAATGAAACTTATTCGTCCGAATTGCATGGTCGGATTAAAAGAGATATCGAGCGGAGGTTCGAACTTTGACATTCCGTGGTTTAGCATTTGTTCGAACGAAACAATAAATGTGGGATTTGGTATGAATCATTTTTAGATAAAAATATCACAAACAATAAGCTAATATTTTCCGTTTAAGTATGTAATATAATTTCATCTATATACGTCTTTAATTTATGAGATTTTTTGAATTTATATGGTATCGATTAATTTGTCAGATCGTATCAATATCAACGACTAATTCAAGTCAATACGATGATCAAAGATTTCCGTATTTTATTCGGATAAATATAATAAAGGTGCCATTGGATCATAGTTTTTATTTGATTAGTAGTGATAATCGATAATGCGAGTGTGTCATCCAAGCTTCAACTTATACGATTTTATATAGTTTACAAAATAACTGGGCCAAAATTTGCTTCTGGTATCCTATATCAATTTATATTGAACTACATCTCTTCTTATTAAATTTTTTCTCTAATATATTCAGTCATATACGATATATATATATATATATATATATATATATATATATATATATAGAGAGAGAGAGAGAGAGAGAGAGAGAGATAATATTATTATGATTTGGATTACGAAATGTTATCTTAGCGACGTACTCTACGAGTAAATCTTGGCCTGTCATCAATTATAGTCGATTTTCATTTCATCACGTAACAGGACAATGATCGCTACTGCGTTTGGTTTAGATATGTAGAAATGTCCGAATACATTGTACGCAACTGTGACAAAGCACTCTCGACCCGTTTATAATAGCATTGCATTTCTACTAGAATGCTTTACTTAAGGCATTACAACCTCGGGATGCTGCTGATGCATTCCGTTCAATTCCACCTTCGAGCTTTCTATGATTTCCTACGATCATAGACATCCACAAGTGAGAATATTCTAAAACTTTCAAATGAGATTATTCTAATTGAAATCCTTGTTCTATAAATCCTTATCAAATTTTATTTCTTTCACGAAAATTAATGATTTCCAATGGTAGAAAATTAATTAATATCTTTTATTCAACAGAACAAAAGTATAATTTAAACAGAAAAATAAATCAGATAAAATTTAGGAAAGCAAAAGAATGAAAAAAGCTTTTTACGAGTTCCTACGGTCATATACATTAATGAATGTGAATATTGTAGCTTCCAAAGGAAATAATTTTAATTGAAATCTCTCGATCTATAGAAATCTTTATCTTTAACAAAGGCCGATAATTCTCGAATATAAAAAATTAATAAGAATTGTTTCTTCTATTTTTCTGTTCAACGATAAAGTTACTTTTATCGAGAAATAAAAGAGTGAAAAGAAATCCAACTGAGGAAGAATGGGGTTCGCTGAGTCTACGCCTATGTCTGGCGAGTCTGGAAACTGGTTTATCGAGAGGCAAAAGATGTATGTACTTACTTACGTGTAGGTACACGTAGATATATCTAAAAGTATTATACGCTTAACCACCTCTGAGTATTTTGAGCGATTTCGAAACAAGAGTGCATCATGTCTCGATTTCCTTTCTCATCCTCTGATTCGTTTCTTGTAGTAACTCGTTGCGAATCATGAACTCTGAAATTTACTTAGAAATGACTCTTTTACGAGTATCGAGATTTTTCGAACTAAACCTTGCCTAGTTATAATTTCTTATGATTATTCTCTCACATTCTTTTTTGTTTTACACAATTTAATCTATAAAAATAACAAACAGAAAATTTCTATCTAATTAAATATTAAATATGAATTACAATATTTTTTATAAATCGTTTTAAATGTTGGAAGGGGTAATGTTACAAAAAATCGATTATTTGACTCAACAATTAATTATTATTAATTGTAGAGCAAATTATAAACGAGAAAACAAATGACATTTTGATAAAGAAACGATTAATTAATTTAGGGTTAATAATTAAACTATTAAAAATGAATCATTTTTTTCAATAACAGTTAATTTTTTCATTTGTTTATAATTTTTCTATTCTCTCTAAACTAATAATTTATAGATAATATAAATAAAGTTCTGTCTTTAACATTAGAACTATCGATCTATTTTTATAAAATCCTGTCAATTTTACAAATATTTACAAGATAAAAAAATAATAATTTATTTGCTATCCTTCTTAATTTATTAAACATAACAACAAAAACAAATACAAACAGTTTTTAATATTTTTTTTGTATTAATCCTCTATAGTGCCATGTAATGTTGAAATCAGATATTCGTGTATTTGTTTTTGTTAAGATTTATTTCATTTTGTCTTCATAAAATCGTGTTAATTTATATCCGAAGATTAATGTTTGATAAATATAAGTTACACTAGATTACAGTATAACTTATACTAGTATACTTAATATAGTAATATGAGTATACTATGTTACTATATATATATATATTGTTCTTGTGTTCATAGACAAATCTCATGTCCTGTGGCAGTACATATTCTGTCGTTTTGTGTTGTTTCAGGTAATATATACATAATGTAAATTAATGTAAATAACCAGTAACCGTAATTAAACTTTTTAATGTGTTGTTTGAGAAGACATTTTTTAGTCTACTTTTATTTTCCTGAATATTTTGTCTTATATATATATATATATATATATATATATATATATATATATATATATAATATATATACATAACTATATGTACATACCATATAGTTATACCAGAATATATTGGTATATAAGTTATACTATAGTATAATGTAATATATAGTATAACTTACATATATAGTTGATATATACACTAAGGTATAAATTGATATATTATAGTATAAGTTATATTTCATATAATTTGTAATATAAATTTTACATAACATAATATTTTCTTTAAAAACAAAAGAATTGAGTTATAGATAGTTGATAATTACAGAGTTTTGTTTATCATCAAGCAGGAAAACTAAAATTTGTCATTGTGGTTGCTGCTGTAATTCTAACATTAAAGAAACGTTAAAAAAGAGGATAGGAAACATTTTTTGTCCTGTCCTACAATTTTAATTTACGAATGGTTAAGTCCATTTCAGTTTAGCTTAAACCGCGTCAAAGCCTTCGGATTCATAGCTCTACGACCGCAGACGTTTAATTAATGAATTAATTAAACCGGAATAGCCGAGGGCAATCGTCGTTTACTTCGGGTTTATCTTTCTCGCACTAATTATTTAACTCTCTCTCTTTCTCTCTCTTTCTTTCTCTTTCTAGTTCTTCTTTTTTTTACAATCTTGACTTTACTTTTTATTTATACATTTTCCATTACAAT
>OU426999.1:9440579-9592686 GCA_911387935.1 Dolichovespula saxonica
TTCGAAGAAACTTTGCATGTTTTCCCACTTGTATATTTTTGAGAAAATGATCCAAATTTCTATTATTTAACATTTTAAATATTTGAGTAATTTTAGAATACTTTATTTAGACTTCGAAAAAATTATCATGGAGAAAATTTAAGATATTAGAGGATGAAAGATCTTCTTCAAGAAGAACAATTTCTTCTAAATATTTTCAGTATTCATGTAATATTTTAATAATATTTACAGTTTTATAACATTATATTTATTTGATTTTCCACTAATGGTGTCGAGACAATGTCGACAGAGAAAATTGAAGATGCTGATAAATGAAAGATCGTCTCAAACGAAAGTAATTTTTTTCTAACATTTTCAATACACATACAATTTTCGAACGTACTATTAGTTCAAAGAAATGTTAGTTTTTCCATTTATGGTGTCGGAAGATCGATCATAATGAAAATAGAAAATGCTGAATGGCGAAAGATCTTTACCAACGCGAGATTGATTTTTTTCTAACATTTTCAATATATGTACACACGACATCCTAATTACATTTATAATTTTATAACATCAGTTGTTATCTTTTTCACGTATGATAGCATTGACAAATCAATCATGGTGAAAATAAAAAATATAGAAGAATAGAATTGATTTTTTAACATTATCAATATACTTTTAATGTTGTAATTATGTTTATAACATTGTAAGACATTTTATTAATTAAAAGAAAAATCGTTTACTTTATTCTAACGTAAAAGTATCTCTCTCGGTCGTCATATTTAAATAAAATGCAGTCAGTTTCGATTAAAATGTTTTTAAGTTCCTTTCATTTTCTCTCTATATCACTTTTATTTTATAATAAACACATACACGTTGCTTTTTCCGTCCTAGCCGAGAAACGTCTAGTGTAGATCGCGAATGCGGAAATTGTGCGCCTATTACTTTTGAGCGACAAAAGTCGACAGGAAAAATGAACTTTGTTGGAAGCGGAGGTTCTGTCATATCGATTGTCGCGCGGGATGTTGACGACAAAACGATTCCCAAAGCTACCTTCCTCCGTCTCTCCAAGCCTCTCTCCGCACCTTTCTAGAATTTCATGATTTCTGTTTTTCACGTTCCCTCCCTTCTCTCTATCTCTTTCTTTCTCTCTCTCTCCTTTTCATTTTGTTCTACGTTTCATAGTACAATTTTTATATTCAATTTACGTGCCGAGCCGCAGCGGAACCGTTCGTATTTTTCACGCGTTTGAATTTTCCGGTGAATACCTGACCTGGCCAACGTGAACATATAATAGGAAAAAATGAAACAAAAAAGAAAAAAGAGAAAATTCAGAAGAAAAAGGCAAAGAGAGGAAGTAGAATGAAAGCTCTAGAATCGTACTCTTTTCGTACCTACTATGAAAATAGATAAAAACAAAGGAAATACGAGAAAAGAAATAAGAAGTACAAGCAAGGAGGAGAGAAAAGAAAGCTTGCTTTCCACACGAGAATAATGTGAGGGATGAGAACCAAAAAAGGACCGCAAGGGAGAAATGTTTTCACCCCCGTTCTTTTCGTATCAAAGTGGGTGGAAAAATATTGTTGAGCGAAAACAATAACAGCCTTCGGTCCTTCCTGAATTCCTTTCCTCGTATAAGAGATATTACGTTTCGCTTTCATTTTGCTGAATCGTTTTCCCTTTTTTCTTTCTTCATTATTTTTTTTTAAGATTTTTACAAATATTCATGACATGTTTTGCTCGATAAATAAAAAACCAATAGAATAAATATGAAGAAGTATAAAATTAAACGAAATTATTAATTATTATATCGTTAATATATAGTTATACAATTCGTAAACATGGAAAAAATTATATGAAAAAATGTCGTGATACATAGAAGGCTGGATTTTTTACGTTCCGATATGGAGATATGAAAAATAAATTCAGGATAGACAGCTTTATGTTAATAATTTTTTTATATCCGATATAGAACTATCAGGATTAATTAGTAGTTATCTTAATCTTCCTCAGAAATGTTTCATGTTTTGTTAACGGGAGAAAAAGAAATTGAAAGAGAGAGAAAGAGAGGGAGAGAAGGAGAGAGAGAGAGAGAGAGAGAGGGATGAATATTCGATGGGTGGATCAGAGTTGAAAGAAGGTCAACATTGACAAATTTGTTCTCTAGACTATCGAGAGATTGTGAGAGATAGTGAAACTCCCGAAAAAAAGAGTGGAACAAAAAGAAAAACGAGAAAGAGTGAAAAAAAAAAAAATAAAATAAAAATGCAAGCATCCAAGAATACAGGAAAATCAATTTCATTTTCTCCACCGTAGGAGAGGTCGTCAATTAAATAGCATGTAATTAAATATACGTTAACAAGATACGAAGTGTATTGCCTAGGAAATTTTATTGATGCACCGTGCTTGATTGATTTACATCCATTGTAAAATATGCATGTAGAATACAAGCACGAATTGTAATGACAAATAGACATTCACACATACACGCACATACAAACGTTTAATTATAATAGACATTTAACCATATTTTACATGTAGTTAATCCTTCGGAAAACTGAAATTGATTATATATCACTATTATTTATTAGAAGAAATGTATTAAATATTATAAATATTTCCTATACATTTACCAATGTAATGAAATATTCTGTTTTTGATGTTTTCCGATCGTACAGATAGCACAATTTATCTATATCCATAAGAAAGATATTAATATAATTTTAATAATAGAATAGAAAAATTGCCTTAAATTTTCAAGAATATATAAAATTAATAAATTTCTGATGATGCGTTACCCAACTTGCAACAAATATGGAAAGCTATAACAACAATAACCCGAGAACTCGCGATGTAAACAGTTCGATATTTGTTACTTAATTGACTGTTTCATTGTATAGTTATCGTCACGACGATACCTAAGCAAAAACACGTGGTTGTTCTTTGTAGCTGCTGAGTGACAAAGTAACACAAACCTATCGCCCAAGTATGTAATCTAAAAAAAAGAATCCTTGCTTTCTCTCTCTCTCTTTCTCTCTCTCCCTCTCTCTTTCTCTCCTTCTTCCGAGAAAAAAGCTATACATTGATTGCCACATAATATACAATGATATAAAATAATATAATAAGTACACATCAAATTTAATTTTTACGATACATGATTTAAACGATTAACAAAAGACAATGATACAGAAGACTATCGATATAATATATCTTTAATATATAAAATAATATATGTATATGCAGGAATATAATAAACATATACCAAATCTAATTCTTATGACATCTAATTTAAAAAAATTAGTAAAAAAATAACACCAAAAAGAAAGAAAGAATAATAGAATGAATAATGAATGTAGTAAATCTAATTTTTACGTTATAAATTTAAAAATTTAATAAAACAATGATACAAGAGAAACACCGTAGGCGTATTTTCGATTAAATTTTTGTTCACATTTTTCCGTATTTCGGTGAAACAAACGATAAAAAAATGGGGCTGCATTCAAAAGTTAAGCAAAGATAAAAAATGGTGGCGTTTTTGATGGTGAAACGCCCACGCATGCTCGCTACATATATTCTCTTTTCTCTTTCTCTTCATATTTCTCGCTTTCTTTACCATTTCATATTGATTGCAAGCGACTCGATGCCACGGAAACATTCAATCGTTCATTTTATACCATATAAATAATATGTGTGGGATGTGTGTGTGTGTGTGTGTGCGCGCGCGCGTGTGTACATGCATAGATACCTATATGTACAAAATACGATAGGTAGGTAAATGTCGACACAATGGCAAGTTTTTGGTGAAGTGAGCAAGTGGGTCGACAGATAACGTTATCCGAACGAGTACCTGTACTTTTCTTTTTCGCACATTTATTTACGTAGCTGTATGTAGCTATATGTATATGTATGCTTGTGTGTGTGTGTGTGTGTGTGTGTGTGTATGTATGTATGTATGTATGTATGTATGCATGTATGTATGTATGTATGTATGTATGTATGTATGTATGTATGCTTGTATGTATGTATGTATGTATAGGAAGGTATTTGAAAGAGAGACGAATCAAATATAATAAAGACGAAAATGTTTTGAGAGTTCTATATCTTATATAATACAATACATGCCTTCTCATACATTAACTTCTATTTCAGTATTTTCCATGGATCAAAATTTCTTGGCTTTTATATCTTTTGATCTTTTTTGCCAGATTTTCTTTCAAAATAAAAAGCTGTTTCTTAACAAAAAAAGAAAGTAATCAGAAATAATTATCAAATTAAATGACATAATTACGTCATTTTATAATAACGTGCGAATATCCAATATCTCGGCACAGTCAATTTCCTCGACCTTATCCCACGAGGGATTATCCGCGCGAATAATAAATTAAATCTCGGCCTCGTTTCTAAAGAAGGAGAGAGAAAGAGAGAGAAGAAGAGAGATGAAGAGAGATAGGTGAAGGCATTTTCAAATAAATTTCTAACGACGACTCGATGAGAGTTCCTGTGAGAGCAACGAAACCGGTTTGAAAGGGTTGAAGAGGGAAAAAATAAAAAAAAATATGAAAGAGAGAGAGAGAGAGAGAGAGAGAGAGAGGAGAGAGAGAGAGGAGAGAGAGAGAAAATCATTAAAATAGATAATTCTTGAATTGAATTAAAAGAGAACATTTTTTTCAATGTACAGGAAAATCGATGCCATTTGCTGAGTATCGACCGAAAATAAGTTTGAAAATGATAAAACGATCGAGATAAAAAGACCAATCTTAAACAAAATATTTAAAGGATCTATTAGTTACTTTAAATTCTAATTATCGTATACATATGTGATGAAGTTATATAAAGTATTATAAAATATCATAATATATAGGTATAATACGGTATATTTAATATATGTAGATACTTCTTTATCTAACTAGTATACTAAGAAAACAACGATTTTTCAACAGCATAAATGGAATAAAGCTCGATATAAATCGCCGCTTTTCTATTTCCTATTTTCAAAATGTAAATGAAAATTTTTTATAAACTACAAAAATCGTTGTACTGATTTTTTTACAAATCTGAAACAAAATAAAGAATTATGTTTTTTTCTCTAAAAAAAATACTATCTCCTTTCGTAAAACAAAAAGATAGAGAGATAGTCAGACGAGAAAAGCTGAGATAATGAATAAATTTGCCTGAAAAAATAGTGAGTTTTGTAGATAGTAGAGAAGAGATGTAATTCGTAGGACGATTATAGGGCCGCTTGTTTCCTTGCCTAAGCGTTCGTGTCATTTCCTATGTTCGTTTTACTGAACGAGAAATTACTTGCAATCAAATGAGTAAAAAACAAGCAATCAGGAAGAATAAACGAATTAATCGAAGGATTTTCTAAAAAATATAAAAGGGATTATTTCGAGTAGCTTTTTCCTTTTTTCCGAAGTAGTGAAATCAAAACGATATTTATTTATAGTGACTTTGATTAATTTTTATATTAGTTACTTTCTAAAATTAAAAATACGATTTCCAAAATTTATTTAGTATGATACAATTGTTGGTACTCAACTTGTAGACTTTCAATTGTCATTCAATTCTACAGATTTTATTTAATGTTTTTAAAATTTTTGTAACATTTAAAATATTAAACGTTATACCATATTAAGAGTGGTGTTTAAATGTTCCTTTATCTTTTATCTATGTAGCATTTAAAAATATACTTCCAGATAGGAGTATGATTTAATGAAAAAAGTATGATAAAAAGAATTATTCTATATTTTTCATCTACTCTTTCTCTATGTATTATTGGAAAAATAAGAATAAAATTTAATATAAAAAATATCTATTGAATAATAGTGTCCTTTGTATTAATAGCATTGTATAATAGCATTTAAATATATACTTCCTAGTAAGAGTAAAGTATAATATAAAAATTATGACAATAAATTTCTCTATATGTTATGTGGTATCTATATAGTATCCCAGAATAGTATAAAAATATTGATTTATATGTAGAAGTTATATATAATAAAATTTTATTAATATATAAAATATCTATTTAAATATAATATCTTCTTTATAAGAGTTAAATCTAATATAAAAAGTATATGACATAATAAATTTCCTTATATCCTTTATCTACAAGAAGTTATGATAACAAGATTGAGAATTAATCAGAAGAGAAAATTTGTAAGATTCTTTTAAGTTATACGAAGGTAAGGAAATATAGTGAGGGTGAGTTTGGCAAGACAACGTGCCAGTAGACGGCGTTTCTGTTAGGCAGGGTCGAGCACCGCAATGCAGCTTTCGACTCTCTCTCTCTCTTTTCTCTCTTTTCTACTCTTCAACACCGACACATGAAAGTCGTATTTCCGCTTCTCTCTTTTCAGCTTTTCTCTTTCCGTTCTTGGCCCTCCACACACTACCATTTTACACACGGACTCTCTTTCTTCCTCTCTCTCTCTCTCTCTCTCTCTCTCTCTCTCTCTCTCTCTCTCTCTCTCTCTCTTGCTTTCACTCATTTTCTCTCTCTATCTCTCACTTCACTCACTCTCCATTTCCCTCCAATTGCACTCCGTTTTCCTTTCAAATGTCACCTCGCGGACGATTAACTCTCTGCTCGACTCGCCCCCTCTTTTTCACTGCTTTTCACGGCCATACGATTGGAGGGTGTTGCAGCCTATTGTGTTTCCTGTTCTATTGTAATTTCTGTCCCATTTCTTTCACTTTCTTTATTTCTACAATGATCATTCAAATACAATATCTATAACGATCCTACATGAAAAATTATTTTTCACAAATCAATCGTTTGCACTTTTAATATAATTGATCGATTAATCATTATTATTAATTGCTAAAAGTCGTAATTAAAAATAATAATTCTCGACTATTAGCTTTTGATTGAAATTTAATTTTATTTCTATTCGATGTATGCTTCTAGTAAATTACACACATTCTCATTTATTTCATTTCGATTAATTTTTACATTCTTCAATAAATTAAATCGATAGATGTATATGAGTCCGTAAAAGTTCCTCAACCTATTTTAAATTTAGTACACAAAGAAAAATATAATTCCTGAAATGATACAAGTGCTGCGATCGTTTCGAATTTCAATTGTTACTCAATAATCTAGATAATTTGATTTTTAAAATATAAGCAGTACTGATGTATTTCAAAATTGAATCTTTTATCTTAATTAATAATTAAATATTGCTCGACTGTGGCGTTAAGTATTGTTGTATTTATATTATCAGTAAAAATTAGAAATATTTATAAGTTTGATCGTCAGAATTATTGTAATAATGGCGTATTATCGTTTGTCTTTCTCTCTCCTTTGTTCATCAATATGATATAATACACATACTCACACACATACAAAATACGTTCATCAATTTATAAGAAGCAACGAAATGCTATTTTGCGAGCTAGCGTACCGGATCAAGACAGGGCCAATGAATGACCAGTGACGGATAGTCTCGTAAAGAAGATGGATTGAAAATACTAAGAATAGACAGATCGCCGATTATTCGTTGATTTTAGTGCGTTACAGAACCAATGAATCGTTTAAAATAGTTGTTCCATTACTTTTTGTTTTCAATTAATTTTTCCAATCAAATGAAATCGAACCGATAAAAATATATAAAGCAATACATTTCTGAAGAAGTGAATGACTTAAGGAATAGGTATCAGATGAATATAAGAAAAACAAGTGTTTCTGCTAAATTACACACTTAAGAATTATATTTATCTCATTTGTTGCAATTAGTGTTTTAATTGTTTCATAAATTAAATTTATAAAAGTATATTTGTTTTGACAATAGTTCCAACATGTGTATAAAAGAATAAATAAATAGTTATATAAATTAACTACTTAATTATTCTAATCCTATTTTTTCTTAATTGATTTTAAAATTGTTTAGTACATTAAATCGATAAAGACATATTTGTTTGTAATAATTTCTATAATTTATTTATTGCATACAACTTTCCTTATAAATAAATACATTTTTGCTTATAAAGAAAGTTCGTTCATAAAAATGTTTGGTTACAACAAAATTTACTTTCCTCCTAAACGGCGAAAATTTCCTCTTCATGCTTTTCCATTACTGATATTATAAATAAAGAAAATATTAAAACCTTCCTAACTTATTTTGGACCCCTTCGGAAAAGCAAGAAACCATGTCGATTTAACGCTACGTTAATTCGTACTGCTTTCAATCTTGATAGGTAAAAAGAATAATATTTGAAAGACGATAAGGGAAAATCATATTTGGGGCATTTGAATAACATGCATGATGTGTATCGATCATTTTTGAATAATTTCAATGCTTTAGGAATATTGGATAACGATAAGACGTTGAAAATTACGTAAGGGGATATATCTGACGACAAATAAGAGGGAGAAAATGATATCACAGTTGGTTTACTCAAATATATATATATATATATATATATATATATATATATATATATATATATATATATATATATATATTTGTGACGGTTGAAAACACACGAAATGAGGCGAACATATGAGACGTAGTGAGACGTAGATATCAGAAACAGATATTCTATATTACAAAAATAATAAATAAAAATAAAATTAAAAAAAAGCAAACACATAGAAAAGAAACTATAGGGTGGAACGACGAAAGTAGGTCAACGTTGAGCGTGAACTGAAATCGTTAAGAAGACTACGTAATATATGTTAAAGTATAAGAGAATATGTGTGTACGTTTCATGTAGACTCACGTGAAAGATAAAGAAACGAAAGCAGGTTGAAGGGAAGACGAGAAGAGGGCACATAACCTCGGAATTGATTTTATAGAGACGAATAAACGAGGCTACGCTACGCGAGCTCTGATCGAAGGAAGACCCTAAAATCGAGTCAGAGCTTCTTTCGATCGTAAAATCTATCCTTTTCTTCCTACCTACATACATAACATACCCGCCATCACCATCAGCATCAACCAATACCACTCTGACCTACTTTCCAAAATTTCTCTTTTTCCTTCTTGAATGCGACGTAATCCGCGATTGACTTGGAAGATGACTCCGAAGATGTGCTTTCGCTACCAACTTTTCTACTCGTCTTCCTGCTTTTCTTTCAACTTCGGAGAAATCTTAGTGATGAACTTTATTGGACCTTCATGAGAATCGAGCAGAGATTTATATTATATATTTTTAATACGTACTTGAAAATCGAGTTGTTATGTTAAATCTTTCAATATCATATAATTTTGATTTATATACTTACATATATGTCTTATTTAATTTTTTTTAAATAAAAATCATTGTTAGTTTTTATGCGAAGGTTTGGTAATTATAAGTTATACTTAGTAAAGTATAATTTTAATCTAATACAAAAGTTATTACTATTATGTCTTATGTATAATAGTTAACTTCAATATAATGTAATAATAAAGTAACGTATACTTGTAAGTATAAAGTAATATTATATACATATAAGTAGTATAAAGAATACTATTTTAGTATAATATTTAGTATACAAAACAAGGTGTATAATATATAGTATATAATACATTTTTAAATTAACTTAGATATCTAGAATATCTTAGAAAAAAAACGTAAAAAAAACGTTTTTGAAAAAGAAGTTTAAAACGAAAGTTGTTTGGTTCTAGGCGGCAAACATAACAGTATTCTTTCTGTCTGATTCGATGAATGTTTTCAAATTAATTACAAGGTCGACTTTATTTATTTTTTAAAAAAATCTATCAATTTTGCAAAAGAAACAAACATTTTCTATCTGAAAAATTAGTTTTTTTAGCTTCTATTTTCTATAATATTTAATATTGTTTAGACAAAAAAATTACATTGCTCCGAACGATATCATAGTACAGATTACTGCGAGATGGGTGTGGACTGTCAGAATTCACAGTAATGTAAATATTTGTTTATATGGTTATCTTAAATAAAAGATATATCAGGCATACCAATTACAGCAGAAGATATGAAAATTGCATTAAAAATGCCTGTAGAAGTATTAATAGGGGTATTCTACTATGAAAATAAGGGCCATCATTTTGAATATTTATTAAAATAATATTTTTACAAAAAAGAAATATCTTTTCTAAATAAGTTGAAGAAATTCTTACTATTTTCTTCATTTATATTATCGTTATAATGGAGCAGTATGAAGAGAAAGATTTTCGCCACTTACGAGGAAAATATAATTTTTTATGAACAAACATTTTTTACATACGAAATTTAAGAAATTTAAAGAAATTTGCATACAAGTATTTGTATTATATTTTCTTTTATTTATTTATTTCTTTTTCTTTAGTATGCATCTATTCAAACTATTTTCGAAATTATTACCTACAATTAAATCTATTTCTATCAACTTACTCTAATGGTAAATAATTAAAAAATTAATGAAAAAAAAGTGAGATAAAGCTAATTATTAAGTGTCTAATTTACTAGAAGCATTCTTTGTTAATATAGTTGTAAAAAAACTTATATTATTTTTATTTATCTTATTGCTTGGCAACCATTTAAACTATTATCGAAATTATTACAAACAAATATATCTATCAATTTAATACACTAAACGATTTTACAGTTAATTAAGACAAAGTGATATTAGAATAATTAAATATTTAATTTATCACAAGCATTCTTCCTAAACAAAGTTGCGCGTTAACACTGATTTTATTTTATTTTTATTTATTTATTTATTCTTTTATGCACCTGTTAGAACTATTTGTCACAACAAATATATTTTTATAAATTTAATTTATGAAACAATTTAAATACTGATCACAACAAATGAGATAAACACATCGTAATATCAATATGTATCTATCTTATAAATTATGCTAATAAGTATATATAAGTTTTTATATTAAATATATATATATATATATATATATATATATATATATATATATATATATATATATATATATAATACTTTTATTCTAAAAAGCTGATACTTGAAATCTTACGACTGTTTGTACAATATTTTAGATGTTTTTTTTCTAATTTAGCTAATAAAACTTTAAATAATATACAATGATTATTTATAAAATTCGATTAGATCGTACAAAGACTAAAATAATTACTTAACTTTTTGCCTTATCTTCTTAATTATATATATATATATATATATATATATATATATATATATATATATGATATATATGATCGAAGACTGATATATATATAATCGTTTAACTGACGAAGGAAAAACAAAAGTGAGTAAAATATTCGATGAGTGTATAGCAGTCTTTCGAGATCAGTGACTCGACGAGTACAAGAAAACACGTTGTTCCAGCATGAAAAAGAAAGAAAAGGCCAGAGAATGCATTGAGAAAGAAAGGAATTTTCTTATTTTCACCATATGTCGTCGACCATCAAAGTCCGATATACTAAGTTCCGCTAGTGTATGGTGTATCTGTCGCGAATACCTATGTGACTACATCGCTTAGAGCTTTCGAGCTTACGGGAGGAAAGCACGCGCGACTCGTATATATTCTAATTTAACTGCCGGCTATTTCTAAACTGTTTTTATATACGCATGAAAACGGATAGAATGTTATAGGTACCTACGAAAAAATCCTTAAGCTTTTTGGAACTTTTATTCTAAAAAGCTGATACTTGAAATCTTACGACTGTTTGTACAATATTTTAGATGTTTTTTTTCTAATTTAGCTAATAAAACTTTAAATAATATACAATGATTATTTATAAAATTCGATTAGATCGTACAAAGACTAAAATAATTACTTAACTTTTTGCCTTATCTTCTTAATTAATAAAACTTTAAATAAACGCATAAAGATTATTTATAAAATTCGATAAGATCATCCAAGAACCAAAATAATAAACTAAATTTTTTCGTTATTTTTCTCTTTTTCTTTTTTTTCTTCTTAAAAATAGAAAAGTTTCTTTAAAAATGATCGCTGACATCGTGATTTTAGAGAACTCTAAAGTTTGAAGTAATCACGTTCATGCACGCTGCGAGCCGTAGATGAAAGTAAGTCCGATAGAGAGAGTAGTAGTCCCTTTTTAACCACTCTCGAAATTCTTTTCTTGGCTTATATTGGCCAACTTGTGGCGAACTGTGTGACGATGACGGTCGTTTGCAAAAAAGTCAAAAAAGAAAGGAAAGAGAAAATAGCTTAACAATGCTCTGTAATCGACCGACAACAGCTCTTTTGTACTTTCCTTCGCCATTGTGACAATAAGAAAGAGAGAGAGAGAGAGAGAGAGAGAGAGAGAGAGAGAGAGAACGACCACTGGAAGGGAAGAAAAAGGATTGAAAAATATCGAACGTTTTCTTTCATTCTCTTCGAAAGAAAAGATGTTATCGATTACTTTTTTTTTTTCAAGAAATGAGACAATAAAATCTCATCTTTGAAAAGAACAAAATTTTTGGAAAGACCGTTTAAGACCTTTGCATTCGAACTTTATTTTAGCCAAATATTACGACATTTTGAACTCTTTGCGGCTATTTACATAAATGCTATCTTTTTCAAAAATTTTCTTGTCAATTACAGAATAAAATATTCCAATTGTAAATGACAATATATATCGATTCTTTATTACAGTATATTAGTAATATGCCTGAAAGGGCACGCTTCAAGTACAATGTCAAATATTGTCTCTGTCTAAGAGGAGTACTTCGAGTGCAAAAGGCTAATCCGTCCAGTTAAAACTAATTTTCTTTAGCCGGAAAGGAAAGGAAGGCTCGGTGAATTTTTCTTCGAAAGTTTCGAACCATGACGAGAAGTTTCCCTAAAATATAAATTTGTAAGGAATTGCTTTCACCGACGTCTCTCTCCTTCTCCCTCTGTCTCTCTGTCTCTCTCGCTCGTTCTCGCAGAATTATTTTTCTTTTTCTACAAATATCTTTACTTTTCAATATTATATAATGTATCATATAATGTCGGCATACATGCGAACTCAAATTTTAACCGCATGTGTATGAAATATGAAAAAGAAAGTGAAGAAGAGGAAATACAAAGAAAAATAGGAAGAGGAGAAGGAGAAAGAGGAGGAAGAAACGACTACCATATTTCAGGTGGTCAATTTAAATATTCATGAAAGAGAGAAAGAAAGAAAGAGAAAGAGAAAATTTCAGTATGCAACCCCTTAGATTGTTTCATGGTCGGCTTCGTTAACTTCTTTCATAAATGGAGAAAAAGGAGTACTGAAAGGTGAGGGGTTAGCGGATAAAGAAGCTTGGATGAAAGTAGTTTTAGAAAAGGAGAGAGAGAGAGAGAGAGAGAGGGAGGGAAGAAGAGAGAATCTCTAGGATTACTGCTCACGGTAATCAGATTTTCCTACAAGTATCACAAAAGCATCCAGGCTATTCTGATGAATGGTAGAAGATAGAAAATTAGTAAGACTTGAAGATGGAGATTGAACAAACATCGTGACGAGTGATTGTTATTAACAAACGAATAATAATCCATATTAAATTATCTAGAATAGTTCGAGTGATCAAATGAAATGTTTAAGTTTATCTCAGTAGTTCCTCTCTTTTTGTTTGCAATTTGTTGCCCGTCGAATAAATGAAAAAAAAGTGAAAAGTATTACGAAACGCGTAAAGTTCGTTTCTAAGATGTACGGATATATCCTCGTTTGTATATGAGAGAAAAAGAGAGAGAAAGTGAAAGAGGAAGAAGAAAAAGAACAGAGTTATTTTCGTAGTGCTTACTCCACGAAATTCTCGTGACAATGCTTTCGAGAGAGATGTCATCGGCCGTTGAGAAGAAAACGAATACGAACTGTCGAGAGTGGTCAAGAATGACTGACGGAATGAGATGTGACGCATGTCATGAAAAGAGTGGAGAGAGAGAAAGAAAGAGATATAGATAGATAGATAGAGAGGGAGAGAGAGAGAGAGAGAGAGAGAGAGAGAGAGAGAGAGAGAGAGAGAGAGAATAGTCAGAGAGGAAAAAAAGAAGAAATATCAATCATTAGATCGCCGTCTTTCTTCTATTGTAAATAAATGAAAGGATTCCAAATTCTTTTTAGGTCTTTCGTAGACGTATCTCTTTTCGTATTCGTTGACTGAAATTATTGTGTAAGGTCAATGAACTCTCGTCGACCGTTATGCGAGAAAACTGCGATATGCGTGCTTTGATTAATCCAACAACTTCAAGCCAAAGAATTATCTACAGTGACGCCAAGAATCAGATGGTAATGCGTCTTTTCCTCCTCCCCACCATCAACATCACACACACCTTCACTACTACTATCACTACCACCGCGAGCTTCTCGTAGGTCGAACAAAACCGCTGGAATCTCTGTTACTTGAAGGAGAATAATCCTTTCCTAAATAGTCTCTTTGTCGATCTTTGCCATTTCGTTGATGGTTCGAACGCTATTATGAAGTAAAAGAAGAAGAATACAATGAACTAAAGGACAATTCTCTTTTATTCCTTTTTATTAAAATTATTTTTTAACGGGAAAAAGAGAGAAAGGTGAACCTAGATAAATTATATGTCCAATTAAAATTATAATGAATATTAAATAACACGAAACCACATTCCATTCTATCTCTCCCACACATTATTATTATTATTATCATATTAATAATAATAATATTATTATTATTATTATTATTATTATTATTATTATTATTATTATTATTACTATTATTATTATTATTAAGAACAAGAAAGATTTGAGCGTGACCACGCTCCTGGATCAGGTCGTTGTAGCGTCTTCAAGAAAGTTCTCAATAAAGCCAAAAAGCTCTAGCGATGACGCGAATACTACAAGTGAACTTGAACAGGAGCAAGACAGTCAACGATCTACTGTATCAGCTGGCCTAAGAGAAAAAAGCAGATCTGCTGTTGATCAGTGAACAATATAAGGACAAGAAAGATACCAGTAGAGAACCACGGAAGCCGCCGTGGCTTCGTTTAGATTAAAAGTGGGGAGGTAACTTATTTTAATTGCTACCTCACACGAAACGAATACATCCACGAATACCAGGAAAAAATGAACATGTTGAAGGAAGTGGTCCGGAACACAAGAGGTAGCATCTTGGTGGCCGGCGAATTCAACTTCAACGCTAAGGCGGTTGAGTGGTGAATGCCGCACCAACACTTGACGGGCAAATACGTGATTGAAATGGCAGCCAGAGCAGGGCTTTATGTCTTGAACGTTGGTTCCACCACAACCTTTCGGCACCCCGGGTTCACTGAGACGATTCCGGACATCAGGAACTCCGGACTCCCTCACAAATCAGGGGCTGTTACCGCGGATTGAGGAGTGGAAGGTGATCGAGGACTACACCGGTAGTGATCACCAATACATCACCCTTAGTGTACACGAAGAACTACGGAGAGGCAGAGAGGACAAAGCAACTCCACGCAGATGAAACCTTCATAAGATGGACACCGGAAACTTCATAAAGACAATATCCCGGGAAACAGAAGTGACCAAAAGACTTGAAACAACAGGGAAGGCCGCGAACAAAACACTTGTCGGACTACTATTCGCAACATCGTCTCGACTTGCGAATCCACTATACCGTGCAAGAGATCTTGCCACGGCAAGCGACCTGCATACTGGTGAACTCCAAAGATTGCGGAACTGCGCCGAAAGTGTCTGAAATTGAGACGAGGCAAGGAAATGGAACGAAGCGAATGCCAAATCCGCGGAACACAAGGCCGCAAAAAAGCAACTGCGCCGGGCCATAAATATTAGGTTGGTGCGTATGAAATGTCGGATTCTCTTTACATGCGGACGTGAATGAAGACAGTCTAAAAAACTCGATATCAGAGTTTATTAATTCTAAAGACCAAAATTTTTTTAAGACAGGCATCTACGCTTTAAAATCTCGTTGGGAGAAGTGTATTGAAGCGAATGGAGCATACTTTGATTGAATAAACAGCTTTTGAAGAAAGATATACAGTTTTATACAATCACTTAAGAATCCGACATTTCATACGCACCAACCTAATAAAAGCAAGGTCGGCTGCTGGAGGAAGTTGAGGGAGGATATCAATACGGACCCATGGGGACTGGGCTACAAAATTGTAACCCAGAAGCCCGGGGTCCTGAAACCGATCCAAGTCATGGACACGATCATCATGAAAAATATCGTGGGTACTCTCTTCCCGTCACACCCCCCAGGCCGAAGATAGACTTTGGCCAAGTAGAGGATTGTCCCCCCTTCAGCGCAAAAGAGTTAGAGAGGACGACCCGAACCTTGCAAAACAAAAAGGCACCAGAACCCGATGGCATACCAAACGAGGTGCTGAAAAACGTAATCCAGCAAAATCCAGGCCTACTGCTAAAGGCGTACAATGCCTACTTAGCAACTGGAGTTTTCCCCTCGCGATAGAAAACAGCGCATCTCGTGCTCATCGGCAAGTCAAAGGCTGCCATCGTCCTATCGGCCGTTGTGCATTCTCGACACGGCAGGCAAACTGCTGGAAAAACTAATAAAGGCGAGGTTGAGGCCCACGGTCGAGGCCGCCGGAGGGCCACCTGTCATCGAAACAGTACGGTTTCAGAGCGGGGCGATCAGTAATCGAAGCGATCCAGGAGAAGGCAGTGTAGAAAGCGAAAGACCACAACTGGCACTTGCGCCGAGTAGTCCTACTGATGACGCTCGACGTGAAGAACTCTTACAACTCCGCAAGATGGTGTGACAACATGCATGCGCTGGAGCATACCTTCCAAGTACCGAAGTATCTCCTGCGCAAGCTTGATGACTACCTGAGAGACCGGACGCTATTTTACCAGACCATAGATGGGCAGAAAAGAATAAAGGTCATGGCCGGAGCGGCCCAGAGATCTATCCTCGGACCGGACCTCTAGAACACAGCATACGATATCTTGCTGAGGACAAAATGCCGGAAGAGACGCTCCTTGTGGAATACGCGGACGACATCACGGCCCTCATCGCGGCAAGAGATGTTGAACTGGCTAAAGCTGAACCAAGTCTTGCGGACGGTCAACGGCTGGATGGCAGACCACGGCCTATTACTAGCTCTCGAAGAAACTGAAATAGTCATCCTTACTAAGAGGAGAATAATCACCATTCTGCCTTTCCTAGTCGGAGACGTAGCAGTGGAGACCAAGTCTGCAATCAAGTATCTGGGCATTACGATTGACCGCAGGTTGAGCTTCTGGACGCAGATCCAGCAAACTGCGGATAAAGCTGCGAAGGCCGTTACTTCCCTGAGCAGGATTATAGCCAATGTCACCGGGCCCAAAGTCGGTAAGCGTCGACTGCTAAAGACCGTGGTACAATCAGTACTTCTCTATGGTGCTGAGCAACACTCAGGATACCCTCTGCGTACCGGACGGTGTCCGAACCAGTCATCCTAGTAATCGCTGGAGTCATCCCCATTGCGCTCATGGCGAAATAATGTAAAGCGGTGTACCTCAGGAAAACCGAGGTTGGAAAGGTGGTAACAAGTAAACAGGAGATAGAAAAGACTTTTCGGAGCTGGCAGACGTCTTGGGAACACTACTCGATAGGACGCTGGATCGCGAGATTGAAAAACGTGAAGACGTGGACTAAGAGGTGGCACGGCGAGACCGACTATTACCTGATCCAGTTCCTGAGCGGGCATGGATACTTTCGAGTCTATCTATACAAGATGGACCGAGAAAGGACACAAGGGTGTCTGTATTGCCCAGGAACAAAAGACGACGTGGAGCATACCTTCTTCCAATGTGACCGTTGGGCACATAGCAAGCGAGAGCTGGAGATGAAGATCGGACAAGTGATCCCTGACGGCATAATGAAGAACATGCTCCGAAAAGAGGACTGTTGGAACCTGACAACCTACTGGGTGCAGGATATCCTTCGAACAAAAAAAGGCCACTTAGACAGAACCTACTAAGTAACAAGGAAAAGAAGTAGGAAGCAGTCTAAAGCTGTCTACTGCTGATATGTAAACATACGAGAAATACCACAAGTTATATTTAATTATTTAACATTAAATTGAAGTCAAAATGACCGGTTCTAACCGTTTTTATAAAAGTGTCTATTTAAAATTTTTGTATTATATACATATTTTATATTATATACATTTTTATATTATATACATATGACTTAATTTTATAATTAGTTGAACAAATTCAAGAAAATTTGTTACTTTCGGAAATCAATCTACTCCCATTCGTTATAGTTTTACTCATATATATATATATATATATATATATATATATATATATAGTATATAGTATATATTATGTAATGAAACAAAAATATAAAAATAATAATGTTTACGATAACAAATATATATATCAAATGAAAAGCAGAAATATAATTGTATTTATTGTAACTATGTAATACTATAGCCTTTATCGATAGAATCGCTTTTCATCTTTTTTGTATTGGTGTCCGAGAGAAGAGGAAAGAGAAAAGATATTACTAACTCCATCATAGCTTGATTTTGATTCGCTTACTTACTAAATTCTGGTGACAATTACTAGAATAAAACAATATGAATGAAACTAATATATGATACGCGACGGATCAAAATGATTTAGTTCAATAATAAAAACAAAAAAAAATTTGAAAATTAAATTCAAGAAACAAATTCAAGAATCAAATTCAAAAATCAAATTGGAGAGTCAAATTAGAAAGATACATATCTTTCTCGATTCGATACAGCATTCACCTTCTTACGTTTCTATTCGATAAATAGAGATATAGAAGGATAGAGAAACTCGTAGTTGACTGCAATTACAGTAAGAGAAGGGACAAATCCCCGAGGAATAGACTGAAATCGGTTCCCATTAGAGTAGAGAATTAGTACCTCGAGATTGCTCATAGGCGGAAACTCCTAAGCGAAGATCTTCGTAGTCATCATTGTCATCGTCGTCGTTGTTGGTTTGGTCACGCGAAATCTCATCGGGTCCCGCGGGATCCCGTTGACAGCAGATCGGATGCACCACTTGCTAGCGAAGAGAACGGCAATCATAATTTTCAATTATTCTTAAACTCCACTATCGGGCCGACTCTCTTTCATCATCCTGATAAGATCGTTTTCTACTTTAGGTAGCTCTCCTTCCATGTTCTCTTTGAATTCTTCTTCTTTTTCGTTTTCTTCTTTCACTCAACTTGGATGATTCAAGAAGAGCTCTGCTTTTCTCCGCATCTTTTGATTTCAAAATATTTGTATATTCGTTAAATTGAACAAAGATGATAATAACAGTTACAAAATAAGAAAATGACGATAAATTTATATTTATATATTATACATGTTTTTAACGAAATTAAACAAGTAAAGTAATAGATATAAACGAAAGTTTATCAAATCATAGAAATTTAACAGTAAATTTATTAAACAATCAAAATGACCAGTTTCAATTTTTATAAAAATATCTGTTCTCAATCTCATCACATGTTCTTTCTAAACATTACGACTTTTTTAAATGTATACATACGATTAATTAATAAATGTCTTTTTTCTCCTCTTGTATATTTTTCTGAGGTTTTATTTAATATTTTGAAATAATTGTCGGTAGTTCTAGAATATTAAAATGATCATCTCTCGAACGAATTCTTTTGAATTTCATTTTGAACTATCTTGCAATTTTTCTCTTTTTATTTTTTTTTTAGTTCAATCCCTCCTTTTTTCACTTCTCTTCTCACACGGTAGATTAAAATGCTCGACGCATGAAACTCTCATGAACCGGCCAGAGAAAACGATGTGGTTCATTTAACACGACGACGAGAACGTCGATGACGATGCCGAACGAGTTTCGTAAAATATTTCACGAATGAACAAAACGAACGACGTACCAATGTGATTTACATGAAAATGGCTAACAAGAGTCTTGCTATCTTTCCTTCGTTCGTTCATAGATGGAAATAAATCTTATTAGAATGTACGACTCTTTGTGGAAAAATCTTTTGTGCAATAGACACCTTTTATACATATATTGTCGTTCATCGTCATCGACGATGAGTCTCCCACAATACGTATAATGGATCGCTTGGTTTATTAAATTTCCGATGAAATTAATAAATTATTGTCTTAGTCAATTATTTTCTCTTTAAATCGATAGTAACATATACTTGCGTTGAGAGGTTAACTATATACGATTTACGATTAATTTACGTGTTGCGGAAGGACGAAGTGTGAAAAAGAGAAAAGAGGGAGAGAGAGAGTGAAAGAGAGAGAGAGAGAGAGAGAGAGAGAGAGAAAGAGAGAGAGAGAGAGGGAGAGAAGAACAATAAACAGACATTTTTGTTCATTTTATTGATCATGAGTCTTATTTGACGGAAATGGAGATCACGTGTTACGATGGTTTTTTACAGTTTTTGAATATATAACTTCTATAGAAATATTTTTAACAAATGTAATAATAAAATATACTAATCGTAAAAGAATTGTATTGTGTTTCTGTGACATGTTGAGAACACGGTTGGTTGAAAAATGGTTTTTAGAAATTGAAGAATTTTTTAGAATTAGAGAAATTAATGTAGTATATAAAAAATAAAAAAAATAAAAAGAATGGGTCAAAAAAAGAATAAATGCATTTTGTATCTTATGTAAAACATCTAAAGTGCATTATTCAATTTATAAAAAGTTATTCTGTTTGAAAAGTTCAAATATTTCTATAATTCAATGTATATATGCGTATGAACTTGAACAAGTTTAATGGGAAACTCACAAGCACAATACCTCTCACAAGCATATATACCTTAAACAAATATATATATAGGTACGAACAAATATATTCGTCATGCGATACAAATAAGTATAGGTGAATCGGCGTTATAGTTATATTGCACCGGTGCATAATTAATTGGTTTAAATTTGAGGAAGGTCTTTTTCCGATCGATACATCGAATGAATTGCATAACTACAATTTGCAATAATTTGATGTAATTATCAATATCGACCTATTCTATAATTGCATTCAATTTATCGAAGCGAGTCGTGTACGTTGTAATACCGGTTGTTCTCATTGAATCAACATTTTTTTGTTAATTTTCTGTTTTGAAAATAAACGATTGAAAATGATATTTTCATAATTACAAACTGGAATGATAAAACAAAGAATAAATTTTGTACAATTAGTTTACTCCATCATAATTTCATAATTACAGACTGGAATGATAAAACAAAGAATAAATTTTGTACAATTAGTTTACTGCATGATCGCATTCGAATAGAGATTGTTTTGATTTATCGAAGCGAGTCGTTTATGATGTCATTATATTTGAACATTTTATTTTTCCTATTTAATCCTAATTATTTTTCATCGATCTTTACGTTTTAAAAAATGAATGATTAAGAACGATGATTTCATAACTATAAATTATAAAGGTAAGACAGTGAATAAATTCCATGTGATTATTTTATGCAACGATTGAAATTAGCTAAAATCGCATTTGAAAACTCCATTTATTGTCATTGAACCAGTTTTTTTTTTTTTACAGAATATTTATGTATTAAAGATGATCGATTAAGAAGAGTGATTTTGTAACTATAAATTAAAATGATGAAACAGTGAATACATTGTATTATAAATAAAATATAAGTTCATTGTTTTAAAGAAATACGTTAAAGAATACTTACAGAAGTACGTATTTTTCTTTGTTAGTTTTAAGAAAGCAAAAAAAGAAAAAGAAGAAGAAATAAGCAGTTATAGACAGCTATGACAGGCTATTTAAAATTTATAGAACACGATTAATGTACCAGAGTATATATATGTATGTACTTATGTATGTTTGTATCGACCGCAATCGTTTCGTATTTGTTCTTTTAAAGCAGTGCATTTTCGTGCGTCGATTACATAATTCCGTTTCGTTTCGAAAAATCTGCCTGAAACGTTTCTTTCGCAAACTTTCGTTCCCTGGTTAAATCAATGAATTTTCTAGAGTGAATTTGTTTTGGCTGATAAATAAATTTGGTAGATACTGATAGTCACAAAAGAATCGTAATAACATGAGATGAGAGTATCGAGTGATGTAATCTAACGTTATGGCACGACGTTACGGTATCGATCCACGATCCACGATGTACGTCGATTGATCCATAGACGAAAGATGTTTATTTATTAATGTTTGCATTTGTTTAAGAGATATTACAAACGATATAATATTGATATCCATGGTCTATATATATATATATATATATATATATATATATATATATATATATATATATATATAGTGGGGGACACAAGTATTCGTACAGTAAGTATGTGAAAAGAAAAAGATCTATATTTTCTACATTATTGATCAGATTTACATAAATTAGTTCGCATGTTATTCGCTAACATTAGTAGTAAGTAATATAAATAAACAAAAGTTAATTATAACCCTTGGTCACTTGTAAAACTTAATTTTTCATCAAATGGTGAAATTTTACTGGGACATAAGTATTCGTACAGTATTATTTATATTGATAAATATAAGAGATATATTTGATCTTGAACGTTTGACCCAAAACAAACATTGCACCAGTAGAATTCTAGTAGTTTGCTTAAAATAGGCAAGGTGACAACACGTTATTGTTAATAATTTGTAATATGGGAAGAAAGTGCAAGGAAACGACTTTAGAAGAGCGAAAAATTATTATAAATTTATTCAAGGAGGGTAAATTTTACGCCAAAATAGCCGAAATATTAAAAAGAGAGAGTTCGACTATTTAGAGTATAATAAATAAATTTAAAATAGAAGGAATATTATATAATTTAAAAAGAAGTGGTAGACCTTAAAAATTGAGTTTAAGAGAAGAACGAAAAATCGTAAGAATTATTTAAAAAAAAATCCAGATACCAGTGCATCTGAAATTGTATCAGAAGTTCGGGAACATATGCACAATGAAGTACATTCGAAAACAATTCGAAGAATATTGCATAGAGCAGAATACAAAAGTAGAGTCGCACGACGGAAACTATTTATCAATAAAGTTAATAAGAAAAAAAGACTGGAATTTGCAGAAAAATATATAAGTGTAAACAATGACTTTTGGTGTAACGTTATATTCTCAGACGAATCTAAATTTAATATTTTTGAGTCAGATGGTTGCAAAAGGATATGGCGAAAAGCAAATACTGAGCTGGTCCCAAACAATATTCGACCGACTGTGAAACATGGGGGAAGAGGTGTCATGGTGTGGGGGTGCATCGCTGCAAATGGGGTTGAAGAATTAGTTATAATAGATAAAATAATGGATAAACATCTATATTTAAATATTTTAAAGGAAAATTTACAAAAAAGTGCTGACAAATTAGATATTGAAAGTACATTTTATTTCCAACAAGACTGCAACCCAAAACATAGGGTAAACATAGTGCGCCAGTGGTTGTTATACAACACTCCGCACATGTTAGTAATTCTCCCGCAATCACTTGATATAAATCCCATTGAACATGTATGGTGGGAACTTGAAAAAAGAGTAAGAAAATATAATATAACATCGAAAGAACATTTAAAAGAAATTTTTAAAAAAGAGTGGGATAATGTAACTCCAGATTTTATAAAAAATTTAGTATTATCAATGCTGAACAGATTAGGTGAAGTTATTCGCCAAAAGAGGAATCCTATGAAATACCCAACATTACATTTATATTAATAACTAAAATGTACGAATACTTATGTCCGGGTGAAATTTCACTATTTGACGAAAAATTAAGTTTTACAAGTGACCAAGGATTATAATTAACTTTTGTTTATTTATATTACTTACAACTAATGTTAGCGAATAATATGCGAACTAATTTATGTCAATCCGATCAATAATGTAGAAAATACAGATCATTTTCTTTTCACATATTAACTCTACAAATACTTTTATCCCCCATTGTATATCTAATCATGTCAATGGAAAGAATCATTTTTTGCAAAAATTATTTTAGTTAATTAATCTGTAAAACTCCATTGAAAAGAAACTACTTTTATTGATCATAATAACTATGACGAACAACAAAGTAATATTAAAATAAAAGAGAAAAAACTTTATTAATTATATGTAAAACATGTCTCAATACTCGTTCGAAAAAGGAAACAAAAAAACAAATTCTTATTTAACTCTCTATGAGTTTCTTATGATATCTCTAAGAGATTCAGGTTTAAGAAGGAAAGAGAGACAGAAGAAAAAGGACAATAAAGGGGAAAAAGATAAAAAGATGACTGAAAGTTCGTCCTTGCTTCTGTCTTCGTCTGTTGTCATTGTATCGGGTCTCTCTCTCTTTCTCTCTTTCTTTCTCTTCTCCCTCTTTTCTGCCTCCCTCTCTCTTAAAATAAAATATGGCCGGAGGCACGAACGAATATCCATTCTCGTATCGATAGACGGATTCTATCTCGCGCTCACAAGCATTACCGAGAGAAGGTCCGCAGCCACAGCACAAAATAGTATATGCTATAGAGAAAAAAAGGAAGAGGGAGAAAGAAGGATATATACATATATACATATATGGAGATCTGGAGTAGGGGATTTCCGATAGAGCCAAACTTCGAGACACTCCAACGGGGATAACGCCAAGGCCGGAGATCGAAGTCGCAACACTAGGGAAATATTCTAAATGTTTTCGAAAAATAACTTAGAAAGTTGATCGAAGCTAATCCATTTGGGATTTGAAACGTTATACTATAATACAATGGTAAATAATCTAAAATATTCTAAAAGAGAATAATGTTTGTTAATTTGTTTTTAATTTTATAAATATGTTAATGAATATTATATATATATATGTATTATTATTATTATTATTATTAATTATCATTAAATAGTTCGAATTTTACTTTTGAACGTAAAAATAACATGATAAGAGAACAGCGTTTATATATAGATATTGCTTTAAATTGTATATAAATAAGTCAATAAATTTATATATTATTATTATTAATTTGAGTTTCGCATTTTATCAGGAAATAAATAAAGTAATAATAATGCGTTTAAAAATATTCTTTCTAGTTATATAAATATGTTAATATAAATATCATTACTAAATAATATCAGTAATTATTATTATTACGAGTTTTTCAAAAAAAAGAAATATGGAGAGACGACATTCATAAATATTGTTTTAATTTTAATGAATATATTTTAATATTGGCTTGGGCAACAAATAATCTCGGAATTTTAAATAAATAATATTAATTACAGTGTTGTTTATTTAGATATAATATATAATACCTAATAAATATAATTATAACTATCATAAATAAATATAATTATCACTAATAATGATTAGTCTGAGTATAGTCTACTCTTATTATTAGTCTGAGTTTTGTATTAAACAAAAAAGGAAATATAATAAAACTATACAATTTGAATATACTTTTTAAGGTGATATTTAAATATGTTAATAAATATCATTACTGCTACTAATCACAATATCATTATTATTACTCCTACTATCACGAGAAATAATTTCTTAAATATTAAAAAGTATTAGCGCAAAGTTGGTATATATACCCAATAAACTGAATTAAGTTTAAAGAAACTTTTCGTAATCTCCTTTTCTCTTCTCTGTAATTTCCTTCTCTTAGGTTAGTTGGGACGAAGTTTCGCGTACGGAACGAATTTTCTCGTAGCAGATGCAGAAGGGAAATTTGAAGGCAGTTGTTGGTTGTCGAAATAAATTACGGGATCACGGGGAGGGAGGGAGGGAGAGAGAGAGAGAGAGAGAGAGAGAGAGAGAGTGAAACGAAGGAGACACATTTGCGTGTATGCAATCCGTCATTCTGTCACGGATAGAATATACTTACTATTGTGTGAACATATATGTATGTCTTGTATTTGTATACATTAAGAAAAATTGCATGTTTGACGCGGAAAGGCTACACACGATGTTTTGTTGGATTATAATCATTATCGAGTTTGAAAACATATATATAACGAATTTCATTTAATGAAATACATACATATATATGTATTATTATTTTACAAATATACAGGGTGTTCGAATACAAATGTTTGAGCAAATATCTCACAAATGATTGAAGTTACAAACAAATTTAATAAAAGAAATTTGCACGATTATGAGTCAGCTATAAAGAGCATATAAATATATGTTCTGAAATTTTTTTTTTAATTACGGAGGTCAACATAGATATCTTGTTTATGTATACCTATACTCTTTTTTGCATATTTATATAGGAATGCTCATAAGCAATAAAAATCATATATAATAACAAATTGTTAAGATACATAAATAATTAACGAGGTAATCGGAATTTAAGGTATTAAAGGAATTGGTATCACAATTTAAAAGATAATCGTCAGATTACATAATATTTTGAAATTGGTTACATTGAACAAAATTACTGACCTTTAAAATATACGACTATTTAATTTGTAAATAATATATCATAGCATGGAGTATGAATTACTATATAGTACGAATCCGTTAGCGAGTCATTAAAATAACAATGCATAGTAGCAATTTTTTACTATGTATGATTTCGATAATAAATGACCACTACTATATAAATATGCAAAAAAATTATAGATATACATTTAAAAATACTATATTGACCTTCGTAACTTGAAAAGATCATGAATAAGAAAAAAATGTTTGTATGCATTTTATAGCTGACTCAGAATCGTGCAAACATTTTAAAATAGATTTTCTTGTAATCAACTAGACGCGAAATATTTGTTCGGACATCTATGAACGGATATATACCTTTATGTATACATATATATATAGGTATTATACAAAAAAGATAGAAAGAGGGAGTTTGTGCATACTGATGAAGAAAGTGTATATACAAATACACATGTACATATTTACTTCTATTCTCAAGATACCAAAAAAGTATAATAAATGTATAACATATAATGAATCATCGTAATGAAATGATATCTATGTATTAAATACGATATTAAAGCGTAATGAAGTTCATGTATAATGACAAAAAGATTATATATTTATACAAATATAATGAGACTTTCGGATACAATTTTATATTCTCAAGAGGATTTCGATAAGCTATACTAAAAGGTTTGTATATAATGAGATATCCTAATTAAATGATACTAAATACCATATAAAAGCATGTTGAAGTTAATGTATAATGATAAAGATATATATATATATATATATATATATATATATATATATATATGTATGTATGTATGTATGTATGTATGTATGTATGTATGTATGTATGTATGTATGTATGTATGTATGTATGTATGTATATACAGAGAGAAAGAGAAAGAGAAAGAGAAAGAGAAAGAGAGAGAGAGAGAGAGAGAGAGAGAGAGAGAGAGAGAGAGAGAGAGAAACTTTTGGAAATAGATTTTTTTATATTCTAGATAGGATATTAGTAGACTATATTAAAATATGATAATAAATTTGAACTCTCACATGTAATGAGTTTGTATCCTAATTAAATGATATTAATTATCGAGAGTATCTGGATTGTATTGATTAAATAAATTAATGGTTGCATATCATCATTCCCTCCTTGATACTTCAACGATTCTACGTTTTCACTTCTATTGACGTAATGAATAAATGACGAGTATTAGAGAGTCTCATGTTTTTGTCAGAAAAGTTATTACACCGAACGAACAACGATAATAGTGTTCGTATCGTATAATGCGATTGACGAATCGCAATTAGCTAACGACTCGTCGCTGATTCTCTCGTTATACCGTTCTTTCTGACGCAAGCAGACTACGTGGCGCCGAAGAATCTTACGAAAAACTATTGAGAGAGGAAATGTCGAAACGAGTAAATAATGAGTTCCTTTATGTTAAATAAAGACAGATTTACGTAGGATAGTAAAAGATAGAGAGAGATTTATAAATTATGCTGTATAACGAATGTCAAATGAAACGAATGAAAATGAAAGACTTTCCAGATATCTTTATTGATACAGAATCGAAAGAAAATCGTTTGATTTTCAATGAAATGACTAAGAGAAAAGAGTTTCGAAGAAATACAGAAATTATTGACAGGAGAAAATAAAATTAAAAAAATAAAATAGTAATTTGAACTCGAACGAATATGAATCAAGTTTTCAGCGATAAATGTCTAAGTAGCAAAATTTACGATAGTTTCGACGTTGATTCATGTCTCCGATACAGAAATTTGCCTTTCCGAAGTTTTCCATGTATTTCTAAATTTTCTCCTAACACCAATAGAGAGAGAGAGAGAGAGAGAGAGAGAGAGAGAGAGAGAGAGAGAGAGAGAAACGACTTATCTTTGATTTTACAGTGACGTTACTAAGTTTATCGATGATGAACATGCGAAATATTTTTCATTTCTTTGATTTAATGTGAAACGAAAAGATAAGATAAGTAATGCATCAAAATTAATTGATATTATTTCCTCGTCTCTCTTTCTCTTTCCTGTTATAAAAATCGTTCTTTAATTTTACCGACATCAAAGAACATCATATAATATTATGAATAAAAATGAATTTATATTGATAAAATAAGTATAAAATATGATAAGAACATCTCTCATTTGGAAATTATTTTCGAAACCTTTTGTCTAATTGTATTTCTATGTAAAATCAAATAATTTCGCTTTGCTAGGAGGGTATATATATGATCATCATCATATATCAAATATAAATATATGAAAATAGTGTGATTTTATTATTTGACAAAAAATGAGTTAAAAATTAATTTATTTATAATTTAATTTGAACTTTTTATTTATGAACAATTTACAAACTAGATTTTAAAATATCAATTTGCTTGGCCTGATATAAATTTCATTGTTAAATGAAATTGCAAAATTATTTGTTATGGAAGTAGTGTAAATCCACTTTCTACAAAATCTAATTAACGACCGGCTAAACTACATAGTAGAACTATGCCGTATCAAAATATACCAATTCTACTTTACATCTAGGAATGGGGCAATATTATAAATAATTCAAAACTGTTTCTACCTTATCTAAACTTAGAATTAGATACAGCATGTATCAACTATTTTATTTAATGGGGAAAAATGTGGAGTTTGTAACTATAGATTTATCACTATCCAGTCAAGAAAATATAGCATTAACATTTTTATATAAAAATGTTAGACACATTACAAATATAAAGAATATAAAGATGTGATGACTTTATTCCTCCATCATCTCTCATACATCATAAATATTTTAAAACTTTTTCACATAACGATTCAAAATAAAGAACCGAATATTGTTGTAAACTCAGTATAATAAACATAATATAATCAAGCATTAACCTAACAGATATTTAATTAAAACAATGATATTGTATTTTATTATAATGTTATCCTAAATAAATAAAAAAGTAACCTTATTATATAGCCATTACGCATTTGGCTTATAAGCCATTGTCATATTTATCCAAAATCTGATTCGGAAAATAGTATGATTCAACTGAAAGTTAAATTTAAATGCTTTATAACTTATGATTTCAACAAGTCAATAATTATGAAAATGGTACAAGTTTATTTATGGTCTATAAAAACGTTTTTTTTTTTTTTTAGTAATTTGTATAAAAATTATTGCATAATGAATTTACATTGATTACATTCCCGAGAACATGATAAAAATTTAGTAGTATTTATCAATATTTTTGAATCGATTGAAATGCAAAATCTTAAATATCTTTTTAAAAAAGAAAATGAACTTACACCATTTTCATATTAAACGACTCGTATATAAGTTGAAAATATAAAATGAAATAATTCTCGTATCAATTTTTATAAAATTTTTATAAATATTTCGTCTAATCGCATTTCTATGTAAAATCAAATAACTTCAATACATTAGGAGGGTAAATATATATTGATTAAAAATATAAAATGAAATGATTCACATTGATTTGATGAGGTTTTTGGCTTGAGATTTTTAATGACGAAGAAGTTCAAAGATTCAGAGAATTGTCCAATGACAACACAAGCCAGGAGCGAGAGATCCGCGTCATTAGTAGTCACATCGCTGGAAGGCATGTAATCAGTCTCACACCGAGTTAGTTCCTCGATTACTTCGTCGTACTCTGTAATCAACGCTATCCACCAATAACTAACATTAAACTCACCGACTCCTCAAGTCCCCCTTTAGAAAACTAATATCGAAGAAAGAGAGTTCCGTAGAATTTCTTTTCTTCTTTTTCTTTTTGCTACTTTCTCTCTCTTTTTTTAATATTACTATTAGAGAAGAGTTGTAAAAATCGTATCATTTAAATATACATTTTATATTATATTTTCTATTCAATAAAAATATTTAATAATTGATATAATATCGAATACTTTAATGTGTCTATAAGACGTTTAATATTAATTTGTTGTAAATATTTTTTTATAACATAGTCTGTGTAAAAAGTATGAGTAAATTTATTAATAGAAATAATTAAAAAAATAATATATAATAGGATTTATACATTCTATTATATATTTGAATTGTTAATGTAAAATATTCTATCACAAATCTATTTTTATAAAAATATAATTAAATGTAGAATAAAATTAAATATATGAATTATTATTGATCATAAAAAATATAAATTATTCAAAAATATTTATACCATGCGAAAAATAATATATATCATGTCTCTATGCATATAAATATTAATAATTATTATTTATGTATATATACAGTTTAATGACAAAAGAATATATCTGTAAAATTAATAATAAACATCGATCGAAAGCTGTCTCCGTTTATTTTCTTTGTTACTATGACGTCTCACTTCAAATTAAACCAACGTTCAAAGCCTTGTCACGGATTAATATTATAATATTATCGGGAGAATACCGCGACGACGCATGTAATTCCTAATAAAGATTAACATACGAAAAGGGGAGTCGGCTGCAGATAAGTAGATACATACATTAAAATGCTAATTATTTCGAAGGAGATGAAGAATCCGACGATAAAATTTAAACTAAAATCCATCTCGTTATAATTTATATATCTCGTTATAATTTTTTACGTTACTTTCGTGATATCGATGTAATTCGAACTATTTGCTTTAATATACTAAATAATATATTAAATAAATATATACACAAAAATATCTTAGATCCTCAATTTTCATTATTATATACTTAAATAAAGAAGACTTGTATTATTTTTGAAAATGTCAATATTATTTATTAATCAACTCTCCCAATACTATATTATTATGTTAGACTATTATATGTAAATAATACAATATAAAAATTATTATATAGTAATATATATATATATATATATATATATATATATATATAGGATATTATATACTATTATATGTAAATATATTATAATAAATATAATATAGTGTTTACACAATATAATGCCAATACTACTTTAATTGCCATTATGAACAATTATATATAATTATATTTTTAACATATATAATTATTATTGCACTACTATTATACAATTAGTATTATTTATTTAAATATAGAATGTTTTGAAAATTCTGACCTAATCATCCAAGCGAACGCAATTTAAACATCTTTTAAAATATCACAAAAGAAACGTATCACTGATAAAACGAATAGTATTGTCTTCTCTAAAATTAAAAGAAACTGTAATAATGCTCGTTTGGATTGCGAGAAAACATATGCAACAGAGAGAGAGAGAGAGAGAGAGAGAGAGAGAGAGAGAGAGAGAGAGAGAGAGAGAGAGAGAGAGAGAGAGAGAGATTGAATTCGACAAGCAGAAATTCGATAAAATACACAGACCGTACACGAGTCAACACATTACTTTTAATTAGCACTCGGTTAATTATTGTTTGCATCGATGCATCAAGCGTCGCTTCGGTATACATATACAAGATTACACATACATATGTACACATTAATGTATATATATTACTAGCAATAAAACGAACGTACATATATATATCTCCGTTTACTAATTACCAGTTAGTTAGTTATATGGTCGCAGCAAGCGATTTTGAGACACATGTACGATAGATTTTTCTTCTCTCTTTCTCTCTTTATCTCTCTTTCTTTTTTTATTTTTCTATATTTCTCCCTTTCTACTAATCACATAAGAATTATATTCCTGAGACGTGCTAGAATAATTTAACGCGCTATTCTTCTTTGTAAGAAAAAGAAAAGCAAAGATATAGAAATAAAGGAAAAAGAAGAAAAAACCTAAGAATAGAGAGAAAGGATGATAACCTAAAAAAAGGTAAAGCGACCTCCCTTTGATATCGCTCTTATACTTTCTTTAATATCATGCGTATCACGTAAAACACTGTCTCGACGATTGTGTCGTTCTTCATATCTCGACTAAAACATTCTTTCACACTATGCGTGAGTACTTTCACACAGAAACAGAAGTAGAGATTGATATTGGATGATTGTATAAGTTAGTGTCCGATTTTTATAGATGGCATTAAGTTACTGCATGGTGGAGTTCTATAGTTTTTGTGTGGTAATTGTTGATTACACTGAATAGATGATGTTGTCTTATGTCAATTTAGCGTCAGACATTGTTCAGATAAGTCCATTTGTGCATAAGAGAACTCATTAAAAATGGAGAACGGAAAGGTGCATTTGCGGACCACGCTTTTGCTCTTCGAACAGTTAAAAAGTGGTTTGGCAGATTTCAAAATGGTAATTTCAACATGGAAGATCAACCCCGCTTTGGACGGTATTCTGGCATTGATGATGACATTGTGCATGCCTTAGTGGAAAGAAGCCCAAAGATTACAACTGAGGATATTGCTAAGAGGCTGAACATCAGTAATTCAATCGCTTTTCGTCATTTAAAAAAGGTTGGGTACATTTCCAAGCTTGATACGTGGGTACCGCATCTCCTGAATGAAAGGAATAAGATAAACCGCATGACTGTGGTTCTTTCTCAACAAAAAAGGGCCATTTTTAGATCAGAACCCGTAGAAAAGGCTGGCTTACATCCGATAAAGGTGTTGCTATGTGTTTGTTGGGATCGCAAGAGAATTATTTAATTTAAGCTGCTCCGACGCGGCGAAATAATCACGACGAACAAGTACTATGAGCAACTAATTAGACTCGCTGCAGCTATTCGAGAAAAACGTCCGATTTTGGCCAATCGAAAATGCGTCATTTTCCACCACAACAATACTAGGCCACACGTCGCTCAACAGACGCTGCGAAAACTGCAGGAGTTGCAATAGAGAAATTCTGCAGTACACACCATATTCTCCAGATATTGCGCTTTCAGATTTTTATCTTTTCTGGTCTTTGCAGAATAGTTTAAATGGCAAGAATCTCAATTCCGAGGAAGTTGTCAAAAACCACCTTACAAACTTTTTTCAAGAAAAACCTAGTTCTTTCTTCAAAAGTGGAATCGAGTTATAGATCGTTGGAAAACCATTGTAGAAAAGATCTCTAAAATATAATCTATTGAAGTTTGTATTTAAATCGGACACGATATATATATATATATATATATATATATATATATATATATATATATGTATAGAGAGAGAGAGAGAGAGAGAGAGAGAGAGAGAGAGAGAGAGAAAGAGAGAGAGAGAGAGAGAGAGAGAGAGAGAAAATGGATAATGTCAGAATTATTCAATATTTTATATATAAATATTTATTATGTGTACACATGTATATTTTACTAAAAATTTCGATGTTACTTATTAGTCAATATTAATATATTTATACGATTTAAAACAATATTTGTAAATATTGTTCTTTCATTAACTATGGAAAACTACATGTTTAAATAATAATAACGATAAGTGCATAATATCTTTTTATAGTGTAAAAAAATGAATATATATTCAACTTTCTATATCATATAATTAAAAAAAAATAATGTAGAAGTTTTTAGTATTTTATATTTAGATAAATAACACCGTATTTTCTATTTTGTACTAAAAATTTCAGTAATGACCAATTAAATATTTACACATGTATACGTTGTATTTTTATCAATTGTTAAAAAATAACTATATATTTAAATAATAATAAAATTATAAGTGCATTATGACGTTACAGAAAGAAATGAATACATTTTTTATATGACTATAAAGCCACATGCACATTTATCTTATTTTCTTTTTATACAAAATTAAATCTTTGCTAAATATAAGTTATACGATAGGTTTTACATAATATAAAATTTTTTTGGATGTGAAAAAAATTAGGTTAGAAATTGTTAAAGAATTTGTTTAAATATAACAAATAGAGGAAAAGATTGGATGAAAAGAGTATCAGCGAGTAAAAAGATTAATGAATCGTGGAAGAGTATCTTCCGCTTCGTCAATTCATTTGCTTATACATATGTATATACTTGTATGTATGTACGTATATATATTCAACCAAAAGCGATAGTTTCTTCATCATTGAAGAAAACAAACGATTTTGATATATTGACGACATAGTTACATAAAAACAAATTAAACCTGAGTAAACGATCGAAAATCTGTACTCATTATGAAGATAGTTGTCAGAGGTCTGTCCCATAAATGTTGTAGGCGTTTTCAATCAAATTTCTATCGAATGTGTAAGTTAATATATATATTATAGTATTACATTATATAATATAAATTTTAAATTTGAAAAATATAATATGATTATATAAAAATAGTTTATATATATATGTACAACAGTAGGAGACTAAGGTATTTGTATAGTAGAAAAACGGAAATGTTTTACATTTTTACTGTGCAAATACTTAAGTCTCCCACTGTATATAAAATATATAATATTATATTATTCATAAATAATATTTGTAAATATTCTGGTATTTAAAAAATATGCTATTATATTATTAATAAATAATTTTTTTTAACAGTATACTATTACACTATATATAAATAGTATTTGAATGAAAAATATAGTATTGTAGTAGTAGATAAACAATATTTGCGCGTAAACAAAAGATATTCTCGGACTGAAAAACAAACATTAACATAGAAATAAATCGTCAGAATTTGTATTCGGAAGCTTTTCCTCTCTGGTGTCAACGTTATCGTAACGCGAAAACAATTACGCTTCACATCTTACCGCTTTTAAAGAAAGAACATTAAATGATCTTATGGTCGTAGCAGTGAAATTCGTTATCTCTCCGGAAAATAAGGCGCGACAAGCAAAAGGAGAACGCGATGGTGGCGGTGGTAGTAGCGGTAGTGGTGGCAATGATGGTGGCAGCCCAAGTAACACAACGTGAGCTGGTAATTATTGCATCGGGTTCAAACTCATTAGCACGGCTTGGAAGGTACCCGTTACGTCTTCCTCCTGCAAAATATGAGCAACGTCTACCGTACGATCTTATAGAAACGTATTCGAGAATATCACGATAGAAATATCATTTATCCGACATATCACACGAAAAGTAATTAATTAATTAATAAGAGAGGGGAATCGATTGGTCATTTATTTAACAAGGAATGTTATATTAATTAATAATACAATTTATAGAGAGAAAATAATCCTATCCTGTTTCTTTTCTTTTTTTTTGTTATCTGATACGTTTTCTCCCATTGCGGTCTATCGACTATCAGATATTCGATGAAATCATAGAAAAAGAAAAAGGATAGAAAAGTCAATGATATAATATCACGTGGTTTATACAGGAACGATGATATTTCATTTTTCACAACTTTTATCTCAGGCATTATCGAATATATCACGTGATATGAACGAACAAACCATGTCTGATCTGTAATCAATAAAAAGATATAAAAAGAGAGATAACGATCTTAGGAGTTTCGATATGTTGAAAATTATAACAAATAAAAATTTGGTAATAAAAAAAAAATAACAGAAAATAGAAAAGATAGAGAAAACCTCCTCCTCTTTCTCTTGTATTCAACTACCAAGAGAAGAGAAGCTAACGTCGTTGCTTTAGCAAATATTTGCATGGTGGCGACGAAGGAAAAGAATTTCTACCCAAGTCATTTGCTGGTGCGTTAATTCGCGCGTAACAGCCTGCCTGCGCTCTACGTCACAATGTGTAAAGAAAAAGATGGAGAACGTAAGAAAACGATGCGAGAGTAAATACACATACGTAGATATCTGAACGAGAGAGAAAGAGAAAGAAAGAGAGGGAGAGGCAAATAGAGAGAAAGAGAGAGAAAGAGAGAGAAAGAGAAAGAGAGAGAGAGAGAGAGAGAGAGAGAGGAAAATAGAGAGAAAGAGAGAGAGAGAAACACATGGATCAGAACAAATACAGCGTGTCTCCTTCCTCGCTCCTATTTTTTATTTACACGCGGTGCCATGCGAAAGAGATTGAAAATTATCATCATACAATTCTATGCTCAACGGCGACGATGATGATGACTCCTTTTGTTTATAAGTCGTATTAACGTACATCTTTCGATTCTACTACATCTTTGAACGTAGAAAACAACTATCTGTATAGTTGTATGTAGAAAACAAGTATCTGCATGAATAAATAATGATATTTTTTGGAGTGAAATTTGTTAGGTCGATTCTTGAAAGTAACATTTTCTTGAATTTATTTAACGTTAGAAGTATTGATTATTATTCAGGTATATTTTAAAATATGAATGTTAAAATGATTTAAGGTATGATTTTTTCAAAAATGGACGAATAAAAAATGACTTTTTTAAATTGAAATTTGTATTGAAAATTGATTCTCGAAGGTAAACAGTTTTACTCGAATTGATTTTTTGAGTTGAAATCTTTTTTGAATGAGCAGATCATTTCTCGAAAATTGGTCACAAAGTGAATTATTAAGAATTACATTTAATCCGTATATTAAACAGAAAGCTCATTAGAACTCAGAAGAAGTTAAAAAATTAATTTATAAGATTGATCATACGAATATAATAAAAAAAAAAAAAAAACCATAATATCTTGAGAAATCATCTAATGACTTTTAAAGTAGATATATGTATAAAAAAAAAAACTTCAAAACAGTTATTCGGACTGGTTGGTAAACCTAGTGTAGAATAATTAAATATGACTCATAGCATTTCTTATCTGTCTTGGCTTTTCGTATTTCTTTTTGAATGGTTACGTCGATAGTCGAAATGTATATACTGGGAGATTTTGTAAAAGGGGAATAATAAACGTTCGTTGAAGAAAAGTCTGGAAAGAAACAGAACGTTTATTAAAAATTGCGGGTAGTAGGTCTTTGAATCTATTCAAGTTATACACAGTAACACTTAATGATATAATAATAACAATTATAATAATAATTATGATAATAACAAATTCACATTTTCGGCTAATACTTATTATATGTATAGACATAATCAGGTTTGTAATATTTTACATCAGAAATTGTCATACAAATATGGGGTTCTTACTACATACTTACGTAACATACTACATATACAAAATTCAGCAAGTATTAGAAAACGACTCTTTTAGAGTTTACTATGATAGGGCCATTATCATCAACAAACTAGTGACACATAATCAATCTGACATAGTGATTCTAGATAAGAGAGACAAAGTTTCGTACCTGATAGAGGTACATATAATAACATATTGAATAAATATCAAGAAAAAAGACAGAATATGCGGAACTGGTTACGGAGACTCAGCAAATGTAACAAATAAATCGAGTAGAGTGATACTGATTATTGTGTCATCTCCAGACCTTATATCAAAAATTCTGGAATATAACCTTGTTAAGTTTGAACTACACCAAAACGTATTTATTGATATTAAAAAGGCCATTATTCTTCTCATATGCTACATGATTCGAAGATTTCTCCAGGACAATCTTTAAGGATCAATCTCTCACACCGAATTTTATTCAAGAATATTATTCATACTCCTTTTCATGTTAATATCCGGTATAAGTATATCAACACTTGTTAATATATGTGAAAATAATAATAATAATATAATAATAATAACCAGGAAAAGTTATAGAAAATGACATAATTGATATATATTGGAACATTATAACTGAACATACAATAAATTTGATCAGATATAACGTTAATAGATAAAAAAAAAAAAATTAAATTGCAATGCCAAAAACAGTTAATCTAGAAAAACAATGAAAAGATCGGGAAATACATCCCATTGACAGACGAAATTAAACAGATGTAGCATCAAGACAAAGTCGTAATAGTACCTATCATAATATTCACAGCAGGAGTAATGCCATACAGCATACATAAGGGCTTTATGGCATTACTCCTGCTGTGAATATTATGATAGGTACTATTACGACTTTGTCTCGATGTTACATCTGTTTAATTTCGTCTGTCAATGGGATGTATTTCCCGATCTTTTCATTGTTTTTCTAGATTAACTGTTAATAAGGGCTTAGAAATCCTAAAACTACACAAGACATGACCTATAAAAGAATCTTCAAAAAAATGCAATCATCAAAATATGCACCATAGTTCAAAGGTTTTTAAACGCACAATAAAATGGAAGCCCGCTTTTGTCTGTTCCGCCGATAGTTTTACTAATCCTGTCGTAAAACATCGAGAGAACATAGGAGAAAAAATGATAATGGTAGTCATACTAATCCAATGATAATGATATTTACCATTATGGTGATGATATTTAGGAAAAGACGAAGTGGAACGTAACCAATCAAACGATAATACTCCCAATATATTTTACACAATTTTTCACTTTTTCTCTTGCTCTCTTAAATGTTATTATTACATATCATCTCAAGATAATATCGTTTGTTACATTTATAATAAGTAACGTACGCATTATTGTAGAAAATAAAGTATGCAAGAGAACAGATCTATTTTATGATAACGTTGTTACTGTTAATAATCAGAATCAGTAACTAAAAAATGAGTCTTACCAACCGTTAAATTTTTTAATAATATTATAAAATAAAATTTGCATAAAACGAAATTTCATCCATGACAATAAAAGAGTTTTATCATCTAAAACTAAATAAATATATATATATATATATATATATATATATATATATTACTTATTCTATGATATTTGATAGATTTAAATCGTTTTGAAAAGAAGCTCTAGGATCTGTCTATACAAATTCTCAGAGTAACGCGGAGATATGTTCCTGATTTTCCAAAAATCATATATCGTCTTTCTCTCTCTTTTTCTTAACGTGCATGGAAATAGAAAAGAAATTGAAATGCAATGTGGAACGCAAGGAGTCTCTCGTGTTTTACTTTTATCATGGTTTCAGTATACCATTCCTCAGGATCCTTTTTGATATCGCTTTCCATGAACGACCTCCGCCCCTCCTCTTCAAGCTCTTTCTCTTTCTCTCTTTCTTTTACTTACTATTTCTTAGTTTCTATTACACTCAGTAGATTGGTTTTCGAGTACACTTCATAAGAAGCCTGCGGCGATTGCTAGGAAATGCAAGAAGGAAAAGATGAAGAAGAAGAAGACGAAAAAGGAGAAGAAGGACGAACGGAGCGAGGCCAACGCTTGTTTCTTTACTTTCTAACACCGATTCAATTTCCTACGAATTCTGCTTAATTGGAAAAACGTGCTGTGTAAAGCAAAGAGAGAAAGAGAAAGAGAGAGGGAGAGATTTTCTGGAAGAAGAAAATCGATCAAAATGAAGAAATATTAGTAATTTGAGTAGTCTCTCGTTAAGAGATCCTGGGAAATGAAATGACGGATATCGAAGCTAAAGAATTACTCGGACTAAGTGAAATTAATTTAACTTTATTCTTTCGATTTCGTAGACTTCTTTTTTTCATAAGATGAAAACTTTCGAGATTGGCAATTATGTTCGATTACTTACGATTAATTTTATGAAAAAAAAAAAAAAAAAGAAAAAGAGATTTGTTCCTTTTACAATGATTTACGAAATAATAATAAATATACTCATAACATCTATGTACGTAAATATATTATGGTGTTTCATATTAGTGACTTTATACGAACGAAAAGAAAACGACAAAGATTATGTATATATTTACCTTGACATACTAGGGCCTCCATTTACAGGACGGTCATGCACGAATAGCCTCGACCAGTCGATAATAAAAATGTACGAGACTGACTAGTAACGATAGGATTCTAATTATCTACGATGTTCTTTAAACATGCGTACACATACATATCAACGGTTGTCTATTCTTTTCTTACAACATTTTTGTTCTTGTAAACAATCTTTTTTGCGAAAACAAACAAAAAATAATACCTAATTCTTCTGGCAGGCAATGAATCTTTTTTGTTTTTCTTATGTCACTTTCACTTTGCAATAAAATTTATTAATATCTTTATTTCTATAATATAAATAAATAAATATATAAAATGTTGTAAGAATATTTTTAGTTGCCAACTCGATAATATCGGAACAACCGACGACAAATTACCAGGTGAAGAAGTATATATGTAGTAATATATGTAGATGCTGAGAGCTCGATAATTTTGCGAAAGTTTCTTGCATTATTGGATCGAACTATTGGACCGTCTCAAGCTTTTTCGCAACAAGAGACATACGTGGTTATTACATAGCGTACCTATTATATGTCTGGGTTGCTATAGAACAAAGGGAAATCAGTAACAACGATGATCGACCTCAGTGACACGTTTCGTTTATTTCTTGAAAATATATTTTGATAAACTTAGCATATGTATGCAAATTAGTACTGTTCACAAGTAATAGTATATATCGCACATTAATACTATAAATTTTTCTGGTTTTTACAATTTTCTTTTAAAAACTATTTATATATAAATCATACGAAAATTGATTATTTCCCAGGAGCAAATTTTAATTTGAACGATAATGAACTAATATTGTCGTATTGTTGGTAAGCCAATTATTTATTAAAAGAAACGTTTCAAGATTTATACTTCTACAGTATAAAATACGATAGATATTGAAACGCATTCCAAGAGTTTACAAAAAAAAAATCATATAGTTATTCATTTATTATCGACACGACGAAAATTTTTTCTCCTTCTTTGGCGTTCTCGCAACGAAATAGCAATGGAAAACATGATCGATAAGAATGGCGGTTCAACTTTTCAATGTGGAGCAATATCTGGCAACAGAGGCAGACGCATTCGGTCGTCTCCGTTAAGAAATTATTCACGGATTATGGATGAGATGAGACACGAAAACAGAACGCTCGAGGCGTGTTTTACGCGACCAATAGACAACGGATTCCGCATAATACTTACAAAAGACATCGAAGATCAACTTTGTTGAGCCAAGATCTTAAGAATGTCGAGCTATGAAGAAGGAGAAGAAGAGTTTGACTTTGATAATCGGCCAACTTCGTTCGTTCTCGCAATATTTACGTAAACGCTTCTTCGTCTTTCATTACCTCTCTCTCTCTCTCTCTTTCTCTCTCTCTCTCTCTCTCTCTTTCTCTCTCTCTCTCTCTCTCTCTTTCTCTCTCTTTCTGTCACGTAACATGTAGTTATCTTATTCTCATGGAACGATCGAGTGCAATTGAAATATTCGTGAAATTTTCCACTAACGATCGTTCGGAAACTCTCAAAAATTTTTTCGTGACTCTTAGTGACGTAACTAAAAATATAATTAAAGAAGAATTTCATAAAGAAAACTATATGTACATTTATTATATATTTATTTAACACGTTAAATACTGTAGTGATAAATGATACTCAATTTTGTAGACTTTATTTAGAATACATTTTAGAAACTCTCTTTATTTGAAATTGTGTGAAAACACATTGAAAATATATTTTATATATTGAGAAAGAAAATCCAATATGAAAAGTATGAAGATGTAAATGTTTCTGTATTTTTTATCTACTATTTAGATATATTAAGTCATCAAGCATGAAATTTGTAGTTAATAATGCCTAATTGCCTTTTTTTACAAATTTCATCCTTGACGATCTAATAATATCAAAAAAAATATTTTACCTAATAAAGATCTTTACCAAATAAAAATCCAATATATAATATATGACAATGAATATACCTGAATCTTTCATCTACTATCTTTATCTAATATTAAAAAATTTATTTACTAACAAGAGTAGTCTAATATAAAAGGCATGCCAGTGAATGTTTCTGTATCTTTAATCTAAAAAAAGTTATGAAAGATATTCGATGAATAGATGAATTTGTGTAAAATCGTTTCTATATTCAAACAGGTTAAGAAGAAAATCCGGATTAAATTTATCAATTCAACCTACAGTTCATGACATGTTACTATCATTGCGAATGAATGGGAATGAAAATGCAAGCTAGCAAGGTTAACCACAATACGATCGTACTCTGGTAATTTCGGATGGCTGTATACTCATCGTATATGTATAAGGGAGAGAGAGAGAGAGAGAGAGAGAGAGAGAGAGAGAGAGAGAGAGAGAGAGAGAGAGAGAGAGAGAGAGAGAGAGAGAGAGAGAGTGAATGTACATGTTCTGATATAGTTACCATGTACCAGTTAGAATTTTGGACCGTTAATTGGAAGGTTCTAAGATTAAATAATTCTCTCTCTATAATGACATTTAACTTGTGCTCTTTGAACATAAATTTTAAGGACAAAAATATATATTAATATATATAATTTTAAGGATAAAAAATATATATATATATATATATATATATATATATATATATATATATATATATATAGTACAAAAGTAGCACTAGAACAACTGTTGTCGATGCAGAAAGAACGATGCATCTAAAAATTGTCCGCGGCTCGTATATTTGAAGACGATCGAAAAAGCAAAGGCAGTCTACTGAATTCGCTATTGGTCATATATCCGCAAATTTGTCCCGGTTTCTCCTTGCATATCTTGCGTCTTCGTAAGGCGATAGGCGCAAATCTTAACAATGAAAAATTACAATACATGCTTTTTTAAAGTCAATGTCAAAGCGCAAAAGAAACAAAAGAAAAATAATACGCCTTTATTCGTACATATACTACATCAAAGATTTTAGGACAAATCAAAATTTGTCTTCAAATGTATTTTATCATTTATTGTTTTGTTTTGTAAAACAAAGATAACTACATTTAAATTAAATTACAATTTATACTCCGTAGATAGAGCGATTTCGTTCCGGTGAATAATCACAGCAATAATCGAAACATCATTGCATCGATCTGCCGTAACAAATTATCGTGTGAAATGTTCTGGGTTGAAATACGTTGTGATGGCCAAAGCGAGAGAAACAGGAAGGCGTATTTCAATGAGCATTTCGTAATTTCATCCAATTATCATCGTTTCTATATATACACATATAAATATAGTCGATTAAGTGGTACATTATTAAAAAATGTTGGTCGGAAATCATTAATTTCTTTTTAAAATTGAATAGAATAGAAAAAAAACAAGAAAGAAACGGTTCATACAAATCATTTTGAAAACATAAAAATTGTAAGAAAAATATTAGATAGACTGATTCTTATTTTAACTATTCTATCATTATTACCGTTATTTTTCATTATCGAGGCCAAGTGAATAGTAGGATAGTTAGAAGATGATAAGATAATGCGAAAGAAAGATAATAACGACCTTCCAGTCGAGTTTATGCGGTTTTCGTTCTCTAGACTCGCCGAAAGAAATTCACTCCCATTATTCTGGTCTAGATAAAACTGTAACGGCGTTGCGCCTCGACAATGGCTTACGCCATTCTTATTTCCGCTCGAGATACCGAACATTACATTGGCCAACGTCTAGAACACGTTCTTTTAGTTCCGCAAGTAATTCGTACAAATCGATTTGCGTACCGTGTCTCGAATTTAGAAGAAAGATAAGGAAAAGACTAATACAAGAATATGATAAATATCGTTATTTGAAAAGAGAAAGAAACAAGAAAGAAAGAGAGAGAGAGAGAGGGAGAGAGCGAAAGAAAGAGATGAAAAGACGCTTCCTTTTTATTTTCATCGTTTATCTTCATTGTTATCGTAATCACCCGTGAAATATACGACTTGGGATAAAAGAAAATGAGAGAAGGATGTAAGTACATACATATAATAGTAAGGAAAAAAAAGAAATAATAAAACGAACGTAAAAAATGGAAAGAAAAAAATCTCCCCTCGCTAATACGCTTTGAGAAAATTTCAACCCTGAAGCTTGAAAGCTTAAGTTGCATATATCCCCACCTTCTATCTACTACCCCTACCATTCTTCTACTTGTAGATTTTCTCTCTCTCGCTCCAGCAGGCGCGTTTACGCAAGCAGGCCACCCAGAATCCCAGAAGAGGAGTGCTGATGTCCTGGGACATTTCCCGGATTTTTCAATCAATATTGCGCCGAGTCCCGTGACGTCACGGGAGTAGCCCACGAATGGCCGACGCATGCGTACTCGAGCACTGGGTTAATAGGTTAGCTTATCGATCAGCAGGTCGTCCGACAGTACAACGGAGAGACTCTCCTCCCTTTTCTCTTCCTCTCTTTCGATTTACAAGTCGTACGACCCACCCATCCCATATAACAACGTTTGGGCACAGCCAGAGAAATGAAGAATTCAAAACTTCGCTTTTAATTTATACTGTTCCTTAGCGATTCGTTTGGAACACATGCAGATGATCGTTCTAATTCATTTATATTTATAAAAAGAAACGATCATATTAAATGGATGTTAAATATTGGTAAATCTGATATTTATATTGAACATTCTACAGTGGGATTTAACTGATCTGTCTTTTACTAGTTTAGATATCCCATGTATCTTTCAGTTACATACGCGTATACTTTGAAGGCAATTTTTCAATAAAACTGATTCTAACTAATTTGTTTTATTAACTGAATGAAATGACATGTTAGAGATGACTCAAGAGTTCTTAGGAAAAATACAATTGTAACATCAGCAGTGACCTCATAATACAAATAGTTAAATAACTTTCTCTATAGTGAAAGAAGTATTTTGAATTTGGTAAATATTCTAGAGAGAATTGAATAAGTGTTTTTCTTTTTCTATCATGCACATACACACATACGTTCCGATCTTTCTGAATCTTTTTTCATCTTTCTATTAAAAAAGAAAAAATATCGCCGCTATTATGTTTCAAATATATTGTACACATATTGAAATCTCATAAACAAGTACGGAAGATGTACGATATTTTCCCATATGTCCCTCTTGTAATATGTCAAAGGTCAGCTGCCAGAAATACTCTTAAAACAGGTCTACCAAAATAGTGGCGCGTTCGTCGGTAGACAGAACGAACGAGAGAAAGAGAGAGAGAGAGAGAGAGAGAGAGACAGAGAGAGAAAAGATGAGTATACGCATACTGACAGTACGACGTTTTATTCTGGTACACGGTATTCAGACGGGTCCGAATTGGAGAAGGAAGAGAGACAAGAAAACCTAATAATTGCGTTTCTCTCTCTCTCTCTCTCTCTCTCTCTCTCTCTCTCTCTCTCTCTCTTCAGTGAAGTATAAAAATACATTTACTCACTTCGGCATACTTTCGCCAAAAAAGCACCACTAAGATTGGAGTCAAGTTACTTTCTACATCTTAATTTTACGATAATCGAAGAACGAATTAGTTTTCTTTTTCTATTATTTCTATTGACTTGAAAGATTCCTCTACATAGGAAGATAGTAGATCTATAAATATATATATATATATATATATATATATATATATATATATATATATATATATATATATATATATATATATATCGAAATATCGAGGATATTCAAATCTGTGCCAAAAGGAACAGATAATCCATGCTATATAATTGGCCGCAAAATATTCCACCAGAGAAATGAGTAATTTTTTACAGCAATCTGTAAGAGAAAACTAATGGAACGTCGATGCAGCAGCTTCGATATCTATCCAAGATAAAAGAAAGGGAGAGATAGATAGATAAATAGATAGATTAATAGATAGATAGATAGATAGATAGATAGATAGATAGATAGATAGATAGATAGATAGATAGATAGATAGATAGAGAGAATAAAAGAGAGAAGGATAGAAGTTCTGTGTATGTGAGAGAGAAGAAAGTACAAAGAGTAGGGCGGAGTCCCGGTCGATATCAACACGAGCTTCTCTATCTCCACCTCACTTTCTCTCTCTCCCTCTCTTTCTTTATATCTATCTATCTATCTATATATATATATATATATATATATATATATATATATATATATATATATATCTATTTATCTATCTATCTATAATTCTCACACTCTCTTTTTTGCCAGCTACCGAGGAAAAGACACGAAAATTATAACGTTCTCTCTCTCTCTCTCTCTCTCTCTCTCTTTCTCTCTCTCTCTCTCTCTCTCTCTTTCTCTCTCTCTCTCTCTTTTTTATCGCGAAAGTTTGCCTAATTGCCAAAATGTTACCAAAAAATAATTACCAAAAAGCCAAAAACTCGTCGTAAACCAGTGTAAATATTTGTCATGCATAAAGAATCAATGCTGTAGATGGTCTTACGTACAGAAAGTAATTTGGAAGATTTCGAAAGGGAAAATTTAATATCGAAAACGGTTTTCACATAAAAACGTTAAGGCTAACTGATCACAAGAAAATTTTATTTAAATGACAACTGAAATGTCACTTAAAGATAATATTTGCGTGCATGAAGTTGATAACGGTATGAAACTGATATTCAGTTATATAACTGATATAACTGAAGATTCTACACTGTGGACTTCAAGAGCGTTAAAGCAATAACCAGAACAACAGAAAATCTTTGTTCATAGACAAAAAACGTTCCTTTAGTTACTTCAAAAAATATTGTCGTCGTTGTCGACGATTTTGAATGGTTTCGAAGGCAGAGAAAATGTGACGAGTCGATGACTAGACTGAAACTGAACAGAAATCTGTGAACGTTTATATATGTTTAAATGATCTACAATAATTTTGAAACTACTGTGGCCATACAATCGCAATGGAGACAAAACGGAGAACTAAATGTGTGAATCAATATTTATGAGAAGATTTTCTTTCTTTCTCTCTTTTCCTGTTTTATTGCAAGTTTCCAATACTCTGCAATATTCCAACTGTAAAAACATATTACAAGAGAGAAAATTGTAAGAAGTCGGATTTGACTAAGCTTGATAAAAAATATCAGGAAGATTCTCGAAAGTCGTCCTTGACAAAAAAGATGACAATACTTTTCCTCGCTCTATTTCTTAAACTCAATGCGGACGTGAGTAAAATATATCGTCGATGACTCTCGTGACTCCTTTTCTCGTCTACTTCGTATCGTTCGAAATGCTCCAAGAGACGTGTTATAAATCGTTCGAAAAGAATACAAATCGAATATCGCGAACTATCAAGAAAAGTCATTGGGAAAAAGGTTGAAATGTTTGAAATATTCTTTACTTTTTCTTATTTAAAAAAAAGGAAAATATTTATGAGATGGATAAACATATTTGATTTGTATAATATTTAATATCCGTGATAGTCTATATTTTGTAGGCAACTTCTCCTCTGTGAGCCACATACTCCTCACCATCAATCAATCTGTTTCCTTACTACTTAAGTCCACTAGTTATCACATCGACCAATTATCTTTAAGTAGACAGAAATAAAAGCTCCACAACTCACTAGTCACGACAATGTCAAATAGAGATCATCTTTTCCCATCTTACCGAAGCAGATAAGAAAAGATGTAGCTCGCGAGCCACCAGTTGATTACGTTAGATCTATATTAGAGAAAATTAAAACTGATTGTTAATGATAAACAACACGCAATTGCAAATTAGTTGCTTCAAATACATTAAAATCAACCGTTGTAACTTAAAGAAAGTTTTTTCCAACGAATTTTATGGGATAGAACGAGAGAATCTTATTTGACGTTTAAGATTTCATTTAAAAAGTAAAACTTGCAATTCATTATTACATTAAAAAAGACAAGGTGGAGAGACCATGAACAAAAGAAACAAAAATAGAAACTCTTTGAGTATTTTACATTGCGAATCTCGTAAACTGATAAACTGCTTATAAGAAGGACATAAATGAATATTTAACGCAGCGTAACGTGGTACCACTTATTTTCGTAGAGATTTATAGTCCGATATAAATATGGCTTGACATTGATTTCTTCGGATAAAAAAATAATTCAGAACAGAAAATAAAAAAAGGAAGAAAGTTCTAATTTCAATAATATAGAAATAAAAAATTGTGTATAAATAAGAAAAATAATAATGATAATAATATACGAGAGAAGAAGACGTTAGTTATAACGAAGATTTTTGTGCATTGAGTAAATTGCTTGAAATTTTAAGTTGAACTTGTGTATCCGTGTATGTATTTAAACATGAACGTACTCTCTCTGTCTCTTTTTCTTTCTGTCTTCTTCTGTCTACTGTTTTCTTTTTCAACGACGTATCGACCAGAAACAACGATGTGCTAATAAATAATGACAGGCATTGTGCCAACAGAAATATTTAGTCGTCATGAAATTGTTTGCACCGTCCAGGATGTATCGTTGTTTCGACGTTGCTCACGCACGTGAAAGAGAAAGAGAGAGGAATTAATATGTACTCGTATAGGAGACTCGGCGATAACGTGCTGAAAAAATTCCTGGAAAAATAAAACTTCCTTCAACTTCAAAGTTTATGTTCACGGATATGAGGAAAAATCTTGTCTAAAAGAAAAGCACACACTCACGGATAAAAAATTCATATGATTCGTTAGAATTTGAGAGATATATATGTAAAACTTGTTGAATTCGAAATAAAACGTTTTCGATGAGAAATAAAATGTATACTTAAATCTGTTTTTCTGTTCCCATGCGACTCCTGTAAACTTTCTTTTTATCTGTCCATAGGGTAAAATTCATGCGATCAGAAATGTTTTATCGAACGCACGGAAAAGAACGTAGAAATCTAGAAAGGACATCTTCTTTCTCTCAAAATTCTTATAATCGGCTAGGAACACCTTCAAAGACAGATGGGCAACACGTGCCGTCTGTGGATACAAGCCAGCTAATATCGAACTTTTTGTCTATGTCCTTTTTCTTTACATACTTCGATCTTTATTATTCATTCTGTGTACTTTGCGTCTGCAGAAATATGATTCGAGATCTTTGATCGAAGGTTAAATGCAGAAATTATTCTAGGCTTGCGATATTAAATTTTTAAAGTCTGTTTTTTTTGCTTTTTGTTCTCATGTATGCATTAAAAATTCTCTAGAATTTCAAAATTTTGTTTACTAGTAAAAGTATGCATTCTGTTTTTTACCTAATTCATTCTAATGAAAATATGATATTTTGTTATAGAACGTTACTCACAATTTATTATTAAGTATTATTTATTATTTATTATTATTTATATAAAATATTATTATTGATTATCAATATCATATAAAAAGGTTAAATCATTTAAAAATTTATTTGTTTTCCTAAAAATGAATATACATATTGTTTCATAGATTTATTCCTATAAAAATATGGAATTTGGTAATATAAAATTGTAAAAGAACGTCATTCTAAAAAATATCGAATCACTCCCGACATAGAAGTTCAAAAGATTAATCAATTATGGTAACAAGAAAATCTAGTTCGAAAGAGTATAACATCATTTTTGCAAGTAACTATATCCATAATATATAAACACGTATAGGTCTTATACACACAAGTGTATAATGTAAACTGATGACCTTTCCGTTGTTCCGAAAAAGCCCTTCAGGCGTATTCATTACCAAGGCGGTTCAGGCCTTGCAACGCATTAAGTGGGAAAAACGAGGGAGAATATGATCGATGGCTGCTCGGTTACGTTCCATTATGCTGATCCTTTTACGACACACATCATGGATCCCCATTAAAAATTCGTTCACCAACAGTATGAAATTTTTCTTATTCTCGCCAAATATTTCCGTATGCCATCGTCATTATAATTTTATTGCAATATTTGTTATAAAAAAGGAAAGAAACGGACATTTATTTCGCTGAATGCTATTATACGTTAGAGTAAGTAGTAAAGTAGCGAACTAAATTTTTTTTTCAATATTACATTTCGAAACATTATGAAAATTATATTAATATAGCAATCAATAATTTTAACGTTTAATTTTTAAATATAAAACGGTCTTTTCGATATTTTTATTTAATAAATATATCATCTATAAACATAATATTACATAAATATATTAAGCATTTGTATTTTTATATATTTTAATAAACTAATGTATTTTAATAAAGAAAATAATAACGTGTAATAAATTAGATACGACAGAGTAAACCGATATAATAATCGATATCTTTATAATTTAATATTTAAATAAATATTTTTATATGTTTAAGTAATAATAATATTACTAAATAAAAAGACATACCCAAATGAAAACAAATATTCCTTTTTAATAAAAAAAATAATAATTGAATAAAAACACACGATTGACCACGGATCGATATAATAATCGATTTAAAAATTTGATCATTAAAATATATAAGCAGAAATATCGTATTAGTCTCTTCATCGATCAGCCACAAGCACGTCGCCGAGAATCAATATAAAAGCAATGTCGTGGCTGTGCGTGACAGTTTCCAAATGAAAAGTGACCTCTCTTTCTCTCTCTTTCTCTCTCTCTCTCTCTCTCTTTCTCTCTCTCTTCCTCCCCCTCTCTCTCTGTCTATCTCTCTTTTTTTCATGACTAAGCGCAGCTGCGGAAATCGTCTTCCTCTTCAATAAACCAAGCGATCTTATCAGGGAGCTGTCGAAGGTACTTGGACGTATTCGTCGACTCGTGTCACCGACAATATTTTCTTTAACGCCATCGGACAACGACTAATAAATCTAAAATTCTAACGTTTTCCATATTTTATCTATATATGATTTGTAGTTAAAAAACAAAATGGTACGATGCTTTTTATAACGCATGAACGAATTTAAAAATCATTACGATGAAAAAAAGTAAACAAAAAATAAAAAGAATATAAATAAAACTAGAGAAAAAGATAAATAAAACAAATTATTTAAACTCAATGAAGACGTACGATAATTAGATAATAAATTGGTGCAGCTATGTTGCATGAAATGCTTCGGCAATTTGATTAAATCATTTTGAAATAACTTTTATAATTTAGCACGTTCTTTTCGAAGCCAACAAATGCGTGTCAAAAATTGCTACGTCCATTTCATGGTAACAAAATGTTTGAAAAATTTGAACGTGAACACAAAAAAAAAGAGTGAAAGAAGATGCATTATGGAAGAGTAATCCAATTGTCTGTCCATGTGATACATTCTGAATATCATAAACGTTTTATATAGAACTGTTTATCTAAACTGTTTACGATTAAATGTGTCTTTGTCGTCGTTTGAAACGATAATTATGTCCCTCTACAGACAAAACATATTTATGCGAACACAATTTATTTTGTTCGTATTTAAAAATTTACGTTGAATCGTATGATTCTAATTTAACTTGTGAAATTTTTTAATTCTCGACACAGATAAATATTCGAATAGACCTTTCAGATAATCCAAGATGGAAATATTTCATCTGGTTAGTATCATTGTTGGTTGAGTTTGTCTTGTTTTGCCTTGTCCCTAGACAAGACTTTACCTAAAAAGAGATGTATAAATATATAGTTAGATATATGAAGAGAGAGAGAGAGAGAGAGAGAGAGAGAGAGAAAGAGAGAGAGAGAGAGAGAGAAAGAGAGAGAGAGAGAGAGAGAGAGAGAGAGAAAAAGAGAGAGAGAGAGAGAGAGAGAGAGAGAAAGAGAGAGAGAGAGAGAGAGAGATGTAGTAATCAATAATTGGCAAGCCACAACAGTCGCACCGATTGCAACAGCAGTAACCTAAATTAGATATTGCCACGGCACGTTGATGACCTATATATGTATATAGTATATATGTGTATATATATATATATATATATATATATATATATATATATATATATAGCTACAAATTTACACGTATACGTATTCGTATGTGTGTGTACGCGCGTGCGACCGATTTTAAAGATGAACAGATAGATAGAGGGCGATCACATCGTCAAAGGGGTTGAAAACGGACAAAGAGGGGGAAAGAGAGAAAGAGAGAGAGAGAGAGAGAGAGAGAGAGAGAGAGAGGGTGGTTGTAACAAGCACTGCCACAAAGCGGGATTAACGACGATGCTCGCTCGTACGGAATGCCTTGTAAACGTGACCCAAAGTGAGTTGATCTTTTGGCGGAACGGTTTGATCTACCGATGGCAGTTACGAGAGGAAGGAAGAGAGAGAAAAAGGAAGGTAGAAAGAGGGAGAAAGAGAGAGAGAGGGAGAGAGAGGGAGAGTCTCTTCTCTTTTTTTGTGTTGTTTAATTAAGATTTCAGTAATCGAATATAAAATAGAAAGATTAGCTAAAATAATTCTACTCCAAATCTTATATAAAAAATACACATATATAATGTAATATATGTAAGATATGTATATATATAGTGTGGGTACATTAACATTAAAAGAAGTATAATATTTTAAATATAACTAATATATAATGAATTAAAAACTTTTCATTGAAAAATTGTTTTTTGTATTAATTTTGTATGTAGATCTCTTATGAACTTGTAATAATTTGATCGCCTCGAGAAACGCGCATGAGCGCTAGCGTTAGTTTCTTCTCTGGCAAAGGTCATAGGTTGTAATCGATGTTACTTTATTATATTCGCCCTTCTGGTACGTTTGAAAGTGTCGACGTTGTCCACGTCGATATAATTCGTTTCACCGGTCAAAGGATCAAGGAGAGCTTGGCGATTATGCGAAGCAACTGTTTGTAAATTCTAAAGAGCATGTTTTATATTTGTTGTTTTTCTTACGAGAATATAGACTCCTGTGTGACGAGACGGCAATAGCAAAAAGAAAAACAGCAACTTCAGAGATATAATCAATGTATTTCCGTTTGCAGTGTCGTCTTTACGAAATCAGGAGATATTTAGCAACGTCCGCTTTAATTCGCGTCAACTGTCTGATATTAACTGGTACGTAAGTTGAAGGAGAGAGGAATATGCAAACATGAAATATTCCGAAGAAAGATAAACGAAACGAAGCGGTTCGCTTGAATTTCAATTTGCATCTCTAAAATTGCGTTCTCTAGTATACCTAAATATTTCGTTACTACCTTCTTGTTACTTTCATTAACCTCTACTCGGCATAAATAGATTTTCAAAGTATACGAAGAAATTTATATATATACAAGTAGGTCATAGAAATGAAAAGCGAGCTGATATATTCATCGAAAAAGGAGAAGGTAAAGAAAAATAAAAAGAAATAGAAGAAAAAAGTTTATTTCAACGTACTCTAAGTGAGCTATGTAGATCTTTAGTCACAAGAAATCCGTATATCGCGAAGGATCTCAAACGTAATGAATGACTCGAGGTATAAAAGGAAAGAGAAAGAGAGAAAAAAGAGAGAGAGGACGAATGAAGGAGCACGTAAAATATGCGATGACATGTAATATGCATGAGAGTATAGTAGCGAAGCAAACTTTTTTTTCTTTTCTCTTTCTACGTATGTATCCGTGTGTATATATATATATATGTATACATGTGTGTGTGTGTGTGTGTGTGTGTATTTATATATATATATACATATATATAATTCAAAATATGTATGTATGTTTGTTAAATAAAGTGTTTTATACCGTTTAACGTATCCGAATTGAAAACATGAATATTTTTCGACAACCTAGAAAAAATATTTAACAAACCCTAAAACTCACCCCTTCTTAACTTAAATCCGAGCAATTTTTTGTATAGTAGCTCAACAAATTTCATTAACTTCAGGGCAAAATATATGAAGAAAATTAATTCTTCATATATTGTCCCTTAAAAATAAGATACTAGATTAATAACATTGACCTTTTAAAGAAATAAAAAATGTCTGGATGATTTAAAACTTATTGTAGAAATATTAGTTAAAAAAAACGGGAAGTGAATATGAGTGTAAAGCGATATTTGAATAAGCGAGAATTTAAAGAAAAATATAAATGATTAAAAAAATAATTATATGAAGAAATAAATAATTAGAAAAAAAATTAGGTGCATCTAGTTCGGCGATTCGTTGTTAAATAAGAGGGATTACTTGTAAGTCGGTTAATTTTATACTACCGAATGTGCAATTCAACGATTGGTCAAAGTGAATGGTGGGAGAGATTGTAGCGATGACGTCAGAGAGCCCATGACGTCATACGAGGTTAGGTTGCTAAGCAACGCAAGCGCAAATCCCAGTGCGAATACGTTTTCAGGTGGTAGGTTCAACACCCACGCACAGTATCCACTGTGTGTATATCTCAATGTACGTATAATATAGAATGTATATATGTATATGCGTAAACGTTCGCAAGTGCGACGAGATTCAAGCCCCGGTCGTTTCGAGCTGAACTACTACTACCACCCCTACTCCATCCTAAAATCCCCACTCTTGCTATTATTCGATGATGGTGGTAGTTGCTTCCCGCTCGCCCTCTTGTGTTATGTTTCCCTTACTTCTCTCTCGATGACCTAGTTTATCGAGTCTGTTTCTCCCTCTCTTTCTCTCTCTTTCCCTCACTCTTGCTAATCTTATGCTTTCGCCCATCTCTCTCTTTCTCTCTGACTATCTAAGGAAAGAGAGAGAAAGAGATGCTGCAGGTATTTCTCCAGGGACGAGTTCGATGTGATGCATGACGTCACGATGTACAAGCAGCCTCCATCAGTAAATCCTGCTGACGTTCGTACTTTTTATCTCTCTCTCTCTCTCTTTCTTTCTCTTTCATTGGCAAGAGATTAAGAGAGATCCTATTGATTCTTAGTTTTTACTAAAAATTAGAGAAATAAACAGAGAAATAAACTTTCAGCAAAAATGAAACAAATTCGATCGAAGTAACCTTACAGTTTACAAGAACAAGGCGGTGGTTACAAGAATCAGCGGTTAAGAGGAAATGAAGATAATCCAATGTCGTTTGAATCAATACGATTCTTAATAGAAAATCAATCATTTCGAGTAAGTATCGATGTTAACTATGGGAGAATAACGATAAAGGAAGGGGATTGGAGAAACAGATTATTGTATTGCTCGATGATCCCTTGCGGTGTTGTTATCTCGTTATTGTGTCATACCGGTAAATCGCTTTTGCTTGCTTGAGAAGAGAATAGGCTTGGAAGATCTTACGAGAAAGGTAGGAAAATGGCGGTAATCGAGGTCGACCTCTCATCTCTCTCTCTCTCTCTCTCTCTCTCTCTCTCTCTCTCTCTCTCTCTCTCTCTCTCTCTCTTTCTCTCCTTCTCTCATTTTCTTCATTTTCCCTAGAGTCACAGTAGTACTAGCAACAAGTAATAGACCTTTATAATCATTTCCATTCTCTATCAAGATGCTAATATTCTAAATGGAAGTTCACTTATTTTAAACATCACAAATATTAATGAAAAATTGGAAATTAAGTAAATGGTATTTTTGAAAGAAGTAGCAAAACTTTGGAGAGGGAAAAGACGCGGTTTACAAATAAGATAGGATGAGATGATTATATTAATAATTAAAACTAATGGAAAATCCAGGAATATATATATATATATACATAGATATAAAGAGAGAGAAAGAGAGAGAAAGAGAGAGAGAGAGAGAGAGAGAGAAGCAAAATAGAATGAAAAGAAAATGATCATTTCACAGATCATTTACGATTGTTTATTGTTTATCGGGCAAGTATGAGATATAACGAATTGAGAAGAGCAACTAGCAACTTGAAGCCACTACTCGAAGAAGAAACACAAGGAACGTCAATTAAAGAAAACGTAGAGAGGGATATAGCGGGAGAGGGAGAGAGAGAGAGAGAGTGAGACTTTCTTCAACCCTTTTATTTAATTCCTTCGACATCTGCGACAGTAAAAACACTATTGATCGTACTTTCGAAAGTAGCTAATCATTGTCAGAAATGGTAAAGATTTGGATAAGTCAGATAAGAAAAGTGGTTTAGATAGAAAAAGAGGGAAGAAGGAACAAGTATTTAAATGAAAACTTCACGATTTATGTCTTCTGCTAGGATCTCAGATTGTTCAATAAAAGGATTATATTATATAAGATCCTTTGTAAGAACTATAGATACGTTGTCAATTCGTTTGTTAGCTATTCGTTGGCTTATAATATAAATTGTTATCGTTATGATAAATTTTTACAAATTTCTTATTACTTGGTCAAGTTTTTTTATCTACGTATTACAATATCTAAGTTCTATTCTTTTTTTCTTATAAATTAGAAAGTTAACGTTGATATTACGAAATTGCTTTTTCTTTTTAATGGTGTTTGTGTGATATATTAGCCTAAACATAATTTATATATATATATATATATATATATATATATATATATATATATCTTATATATATCATCTTGTTGTTGCCGTTTCATTCATTGCAATGAAATAACTGCAACAAATTAAAATGATCCAAGATAGATAGATCGAGTCGTATGTCGGTTTCTCTTGAACAAAAACATGCTACTGCGAAAACGATTTGCTTCGGGATCAATCTGGTATCGATCCCCACTCGAGCGTAAATTATTTTACGATCTTATATCCGATAAATGGATATTTTCATAAATATAAAAGTGTGAGACAATTAAACGGTATCCGATTCCCATGTTTCCTAGCTTTTACTTCTGGAAAATTGAAAAACTCCTTCCTTCGCATATAAACTGATAAAATATATATATATATGTGGAAAAAAAGCAAATGCACACATAAACACAGATACAGAAAACAGGAAAGAAAACAAAATCACACTAAAGTCTGTGATAGCTTTCTATTTAAAGAACAAATAAATATTAAATTAAATTTTCATATAAATCTCCTGTCCTGTTAATTACTGTTGTTATCCATGTTGCCGAATCAGCTCAAGGAAAAGCTATTCTCTCGAATTACAGTTTCAAATAATTTTACAAGGCTGCTTTGAAATTTGGTGTTAATTGTTAAATGCGACGCAGCAATGAGAGATAGAGAGATAATAAGAAAAAACTATATACATGTACATATATATGTATATATTCTATTCTCTAAACGTGTCCTATCTTAACGATGCCACTCATCGTTATTACGTCGGAAATTGCGATGTTATGGCGGCGGTTAAAACATAATTAGGTCAAGATACTTGATCTTCAATGTTATAATCGAAACAAAACATTATGTCTCTTTAGAACTTCGAGAAACTAAATGGCGAACGTAGATGAGAGAGGGAGAGAAAAAGAGAGAGACGTTATTAGTTAGTCAAGCAGAGAAATCATTAATATCATTAGATTTCTAGAACGATGATAATAATTTTCTTATACTTCGTGCGTTCACGTTTAAATAAAAAGAGAGAGGAACTCAAGAAAAAAAGTTGGTTTTTTTAGCCCGCTCGAACGATTTCTTAACCGATGTTTCGGCCATTTTCGTTCCACCCGATTACACCCGAATGCTACATTTACAAACACATTGAATTGAGCATACGCCAAGATCACTTCTACATATACATATGTATACCTGCATGGATGTGATAATACGAGAAAATTATATCTTAATAATCAAAAGGAATAAATAAAGGATGATAATATTTAACTTACTGAATTTAAAGTTGAAAAAATCTCTGAAAATATTATAAAAATCTCTAGGAAGATGGTCCTTATGTGTCTCATTTGTTCTCGTTCAATGGATATTAGTAACCATCAATAGTTCGTTTTTTCTTTATTGTTATTTCGCTCGATTTTTTTACAAAACACATACATTATTCTACTAGTTCTTTTATAGATAATTAAGGCACTATTGTAACAAAATTGATTACCTATGGTAGCAATTATGTAAGTTCGATGCTTTTTTTTCGTTAATTGACTTTCTCGCACATCGTAGGGTACTCACTTTCTTTACATCCTCTCCAAATTCAAACGTTCCGCTGACTCGTTAGTGGCATACTCGGCAATCTTCGACCACGTTCAGTAGACGTTTGGATAGCTTCGGTAAAATCCACTAAGGTGTTACTGTTTCTTCATTAAGTCTTCTAATTACCCTCAAAATGTATTGTATACTGTTCAAAACAAAACAGTAATTAAATGATATTAAAAAATCTTTCTTTTGATATCAATAAATTTAATTAAACAAATTTAAAATGAAAAATATTTAAATAATAATAGGAGATATTTATTTAATTACATAAAATTTTAGTTACTTTTGAACCAAGATCGACAAAAAATTTCTTCTTGCTTTCTTAACTGCTCGAAACAAAATACAAATAAATCATTATTTTCATAATTACATATAAGGATATCATTTTTACGTTTTTCATTAATTTATTTATACAAATTGATAATAAAAAAATTATAACTAACATTATTATTTATTTGAGGAAATGACTTTTTAGATTACCTTTTGATCCAAACTCGATAAATCAAGTCACAAACATCGTTACTTTTTACGCCTTCTTTCTAACTTTTACCGAATCTCATTAAACGGCTACTCTCCAAGCTGCTTTGAAGTTTTTCGAACAACTTTCGAATCGTTCCTTTTTCCTTGTGGCTTGCGAACAACTTGAAGAAAATATCTTCTTATTTATATCTTTTTTTATATCGTGTCTCTTATGAAACATTATTTATGAATATAAAGTAAAAATTTATTGTTACGGACTCGATTCATGTTATTTGTTTGGAAAAATTAAGAAATTTCTCGACACATTCAAGCCATCTTCAACAAATTATTCCATATTTTTTGCTCGTATATATAAGCTTCATTGAAAAAATGTGCAAGGACAAAAATAATTTTCAAAAAAAATGTGAGGAAGGTAAGAAAGAAACGATAGAGAGAAGGATTTTAAATTGTCACGAACGATTAACGGATGCACACGCATATACACACATATATACAAAGGATACGTGTGTGAAGGTACATAAAAATCATATGAATTCGAATGCCCGACATATACTTAATAATCGCATCATTTACGAATTCCAAAGGAAACTCATCTCGATAAAGCTTGTGTATTAATAAGATCAATCAATCAGCAATTAACGACAAAGCGGTCGGCAGTCGAACAGAGCGTGGTCTATTCTTTGTGAATTGCGTTATTTATGAGAGGAAGAGAAGGGACTGAGATATTGAGAGAGTGAGTGAGATGGAAATGCATCGTGAGTAAGATAGGCAATGAAATAAGGAATAAGACAAAAGGGCGATAATAGTTACCGAATGCGTATGCACGAATGCGAATGGGGATGAGAAAGACTATGGAATTTACGTGATCGGAAAAGAACAACAGGACGGATAATCTTGAGTAGAGCAAATGAGGAATAATGACGAAGGTCCTGAGTGGACCAAGTCATTGGAAGACCAAGCGAGGTATAATGACGGAGATTCTAACTGAATCAGTTCTTTAGTAGACCAAGCTAGGAATATCGTGGACAATCTAGAGTAGACCAACGAGAGGAGAAAGATTAGAGAGCAGAGCTAAGTGTATCACGTATAGTCCTGAGTGAACTAACAAAGAATAATAAGTATAGCTTTGATTAAGTCAGCGAAAGAGAAAAGGGGTTGTAGTATTTAAGTTGTTACATCTTAATTATAATATTTGCATTAATAAAATACAAACTTGGTTATATAAAATTTAATCAAGACTGAGTGATCCGAGTTAATCAGTCCGTATCCTACAGGAAGGGTTTCAAAAAATATCCTACATATGTATGTGTGTGTGTATTTATATATATACATACATACATACATACGTACATACATACATACATACATACATACATACGTAGAATATTTTTTCGGTCGGTAACAAGACACATTCATGGGTATTATAAGAAGTACTTTTACTTTACTACGTCATAGCAAATGTAATTATATCGATGGTCTCAATTACCAATCTAAATCAGCAATTGTTCCAAGGGAAAAGCGAAGCAGGTGTTACGTTCGGATTCTATTAAACAATCGATGAAGAAGAATGAACTTCGTTGGAATTTTGGTATTTACTCGATCGATAGGATTTAATCTCTTTTGAAATTTTCTGAGATCTTATGGAATCGAATCTATGATTCAAAATGCTTACATTTGATGGTCAAAATGACAAAACATCGAAGAATTATTAAACGGTTTCTTTTTAAATATGTCTAGATCTTATCTACATAAATCCTAAGTGTTTACATTTAACCCTTTATAACTTTATGTAACTTTAAAATCGCAGATTTAGTATATGTGTATTTTTAAAGTTTTATTTTATTTTATCGTTATAAATGTATTTAATTATGATTTTGTATCTGAAATTTTCATATTTTGTAAGTATAAGTTATAATTAGTATAGTATAATTATAGTATACGAAAAGCTGCATGCACACTATCAACCGGTCATCTTGAAAGTAACAATCACCAGCATCTAATGTGTAAGAAAGTTGTTTGTAGTGAGAACGAGTAAATTTAATTCAATATATTTCGTTAGTCCCGATGATTAACAAGACACCCGTGTTTTTCTTGTCGCCACAACCTAGTGCGTACGCCCTAATATATTTCCCAGTAATAATCTACGGCTGCTCCACAGTGCGCATGCAATCCTAATACTATAACCTTAACATATAATTTTATTGTAGATATGTCCACAAATTCAGAGTATAGAGGATTAATAATCAAAAGTATGAAATATCGAACAAATATTGAACGATCCATTTCGAAATTTTCAAATATCTCATCGAAACGTATCCATGAATCCATATTTACATTTAAATGTAATTTTGTAGTCACATGCTTATATATCTGTATTTTGAAAACTGTACTTCATTTTATCACCGAAAACTTAATTTTTACTTCATATTCCCAAAATTGTCTATATTTTTTTACTACAATTAATATTATAACCAGTGTAAGTAATATTATAATTTTCTCATATTATTTTTTAGTGAAAACGTCCAAACATTGGGATATAGAGGATTAATGATCAAAACGTATGAAATATTGAAGAAATACTAAAGGAACTGTTCGACTTAAGTCTATCTTCTTATTTAAATGAATCCATAATTCTAAATATTTACATTTGATGATCAAAACAAATGAAATATCGAAGAAATATTGGACAATATCATACACGTTGTTACGACGTTCCAATTCTTTGTCATTATTGTCACACTTGAAAACCGCTTGCCGGAAATTGTGCCCTGGGGTTGATTGCACAGATTCAATGTTGTTTTACCCTGACCTAGCTCTTTCGGTATCTCATTCTTAACCGGAAGGTAGAGCTCCGTTAACTTTTACCCCCCCACCAAAGTCAGTATTAGGTACTAGCCCAGCCCTCCTTCCATCTCTCTTTTTCCTTTTACCCCTCCATTCTAACTCACTCTTTCATGGACGATACCGAACACAACCCCTCTCTAGTCAGCTCGTATATACTCAGCTTATGAACGTATTCTTCCAGGTTTGCGTACTCGCTCTCGAATATCCGACATCTTGCTTCTTCTTTCATCAGCTTTTTTTTTCTTTAACAATGATCAGATCAGATCAATCTAATCCCTTTTTTGTTTCTGTTTACTTCTTTTCTTTTTTATCATTTTCTTTATCTCTGTTACTCGTTGATAATTGAAAAAAGAGAAGTAATGAATATAAAATTATAATTTATGTTTACGCGAAGTGATACAAATATAAAATTATAATAATAAACTTAAAAGAAATATTCTGGAACGTGAAAAACAAAAAAGTAAAAAAGAAAGGATGAAGTTACTATAATAATGTAAAGATGTTGTTAAACGCCTTTGGTCATTATTAAAATACTAAGATCTTCGCAATAAAATAACAAGAGAACGTCGAGAAGTAAAAAACGTATAAGTACACCTCCCGATCTAGGAAGAGCGATTAATTTGAAGTGACGAGCTACTGTTCTTCCGCACTGCGTTCGGAAGACTTATATCCATGATTGCAAAGAGTTTTCAACCTTCCTCGAAGATCGATCGGAGATATCGTTAGCGCTTATTTTCGTTCTCACCTTTGTTGATTCGACGATCTTCTCTTATCTTGTTCACGTGGCTAACTATCAGACAAGGCCTCGTTATTCTGCCATTGTTGTCAATGTTAATGTTCTTTAAAATCATACGAAAACATTTGTACTATATTACGGTATTTGGATGAAAATTGAGAAAATTTTTACAAGGAAAAGTAGAATTTCCTAAAAAAACACTGCGTTTCTTGTACACCAATGTTATAATTTCTCCTTCGTAAAACAACAAAAAGAAAAAAAGTTATTGTAATAAACGAGAAAGAGAGAGAGAGAGAGAGAGAGAGAGAGAGAGAGAAAGTAGAAAAAATCAAAAACGAAGTTCTTGTTGCGAATTAAGGACAAGCTTTTCAATTTGCTCGTTTAAACGGTTCTTTGTGATAATGGTGAATACGCTAGTGACGTCGTTTATTAAATCTCATTACATTTAAAACGTAAATTTTCACATGAATTATAAGCTCTTATTTTCCATTACATAAAAATAACCTTAACATTTTTTTCCCAAAGAATACGATAAAATACGAATATAGCAGTATAGTCATAGAGGTGAAAGAAAGAGAGAGAGAGCGAGAGAGAGAGAGAGAGAGGGGTAGGGGAAAGGGAATAAATACGATTGAGTTTTGGTTATACTCTTTGAATGATTCGTGCTAATATTATCAATCCTCATTACTCGGTACCATTCATCTCAGAAATTACATTTCGGCTGAGCTTTTGTATTTTATTATCGCATTTTCTTCAATTCCGTACATTTTCGTTCTCATTTGCATGGAACACGTAATTGCAGTAACGTTCTCGTATGCTATAATATACCAGCTGGTGCTGGTTCTCTTCTACGTCCTACAAAATAACACAAAAATAGAAATAAGAACAAAAACTGAAAAGAATGTAGTGAAATAATGCCTTCATAAAACGCGGGTACGAGATATGTGATCGTTTATAAAATAATTCTTCGAATAACTTTATGTCTGTTTCCCATACGTTGTTCATTTCAAATTGTTAATTTTTTTTTTTTTTAATGATACCATAAAAATTGTCGAAATACAATGCTTGGTATTTCATTATATAGCTGCGCCATAGAAAAAATGTCGATAACGAATCTGGTTTATGTATCCTGGCCCTCCTCTATTTTCTGCAGAAGATTATCCGTCACCGAGCTCGAACACAATTCGAGCGGCAATGTTGCAGTGTGAGTTTATCGATCGCCACCGAAAGCAATTTGGAACGCGATCGTGGCCACTATTGAACGAAGAATTAAAAGTGATCGAGCTCTCGGGTATGGCTATAGTAATCTTTTTTCTACGCTGCTGTAATTTTTAAATAAACAAGAAAGAGAGAAAGAAAAAGAAATAGACAGAGTGAGAGAGAGAGAGAAAGAGAGAGAGAGAGAGAGAGAGAGAAAAGAGCGAGAATATTAATCATGAATGAATTAAATGAGACGCCACATTCTTTTCTTCATCTTTATTATTTCACTCTTTCTCTCCGCTCCCTCTCCCTCACTCTTTGCTGTCTCGTTGCATGCTAACGCCGTTATAATAACTTTGCGACTTCTGGAAACGACAGAACGTTTAGGTTGCTGAATATGCAATGGAAATTGCTGCTCCGCTGGTCTTGCCACTTCGTCTACGTGTTAGGAAACGGCATGAAAGCCGCTAGAGAAGTGTGCTGAAGGTGTCGGCTGCTTTTGAGAGATTTCCAGCTGCCTTCGTCGGCGTTTGCTTTCGTTCCCTTTTGCAGACCGTAGTTTTGCTCTTTTTTTCTTTCTTTTATCCTCATTGTTTCAATGCAGACGAGAAATCGAAAAATTAACATTTTGCTAACGTGTAACACAGATAATGGAATTAATAATACTGAGAATGAATAAAAAGATGAAATTTAAGAAAAAATTTAATTATTATATAAAGCAAACGGTTTCATTGATAAGTCAAGTAAATCGTTAATTAACAAATCATTGAACAACATTAACAGACGTCAACATTTGATGAATCGATTAAAAGTCTTCGAATACGAGTTAGCGAGTAAGGAGGTCATTTCTGGATTTAAACTCGTAAAGGTTCTTACCCTTTTTTCCGCTTTATTTCCGGTCGACGTAAGTATACAAGGCGGATTTATGTATCAATCTTCGTTTTCCAAAAACTCGGATTAGATTTGGGATTTATACGAAAATGTAGACAGTAAAATTATTGACGAAGCACGATGGTCTCTTTTACTCAGCCCACACATTCGTCTCTCTTCTTCCTTGAATTAGAATGACTCTGACTCATATACAAGGAGAAATGCAAATACATCACAAACTATTATCGGAAAAAAAAAACGTCTCTTATTCAAGATTAGTTTTCTATAGTACTATATCATTATTGTTAGTAATGTTCCTTTTATTTATTTTTTCCCGTTTCTAATCATACGTTATAGTTTACCTTGTCTCATAGCTGTATTTTTTATGACTTGTTGTATTCTTCAAAAACATGACAATAAAAAAAAGAATCCGAGAGAGAGAGAGAGAGAGAGAGAGAGAGAGAGAGAGAGAAAGAGAGAGATAGGAAAAACAAGCATGGCAAAGACATAAGTTGGTGTCGGCAATCAGTGACGTATTAACAAGTTTCGCAGGATATTTGGACTTTCGGTAAATTGGAGAGAACTAGTGCAGCGTTAAGAGACGAGCACAGTGAAATGTCAAGAGTTCGCCATAGCAGAAGAGTGAAAACGAGAGAGAGAGAATGAGGGAGTGGCGAGCGAAAGGGGTGAGATGGAACGATGGTGGGTAGAGATTCCAGCTGCAACTACTATGTACGGCTTCGTAGCTGGGATGCTGGATGAGAGAAGTCGGTCGATAGAGCTCCCGGACTCCCTACTCCCTCTCCTCTTCCTCATCCTACGTTTCCCCCTCTCTCTCTCTCTCTCTCCATCTCTCTCTCTCTCTCTCTCTCTCTCTCTCTCTCCATCTCTCTCTCTCTCTCTCCATCTCTCTCTCTATCTCCATCTCTCTCTCTATCTCCATCTCTCTCTCTATCTCCATCTCTCTCTCTCTCTCCATCTCTCTCTCTCTCTTTCTCTCTCTCCATCTCTCTCTCTCTCTCTCTCTTTCTCTCTCTCTCGTTCACTACTCCTCTTTTGCAACACGGAACAGAACGACGGACGGATGAATGGACGCTCGGACAAATGGTGGCACGAAATGCTCGCCTCGCAAAGTAGTGGAACTATGCGAGAGCCTGAAAGAGGCACCTACCCTTCCTCCTGCCCTTTCTTCCTTCTTTCCTTCCTACCAACCAACCAACCAACCTATCTACCTACCTACTACACAGCCACAGCTTGGGTTGCTTGACACTCCTAACACGAATATCGATAGCCGAATAAATCCCAAAAGACTGATCTTCCTTGGATGGTCCCAACTTACATCCCACATAATCGAATACAACGATACAATCCCGGATGAGGACGTTGATGAACATTGCCTGAGGGTGAATGATATCAGCCACATCGCTACTACGATCTATCCTACCCTCGAGTGGACTTAATTAATCAAACTAACACCGAATGTTACTACGAAAAAGAGAATATAGAACGAAGATTTATCTTTCCTTTCACTTTTCCGAAATTCTAGTTCGAAAATCATTAGGAGTATCTGAAATAGAAAAATCGTTAATGAAAAGATTGACATTCTGTTCTTAGAGAGAATACTCGATTTAATTATTAATTAGAAGAATGTTCTTCTCATAAAAATTTCATTTATTATTTAAATGTACTAAGAAATTAATTGTCATGCATATCATTACTAAATTCTTTGCACAAAATTTGAAATATATGTTACAGTTTATATCTACTATGATGTCAGCATGTCCCTCACAAAGAATTCTAAAAATAGTACAATCAATATCAAAGACTTCTCTCTATCTCTCGTTAGTAGGAAACTTTGTTGATAACCTCTTATTATTAATAAGTGGACACTGGACAAGTGTCAGGCTATCGGATGACGGCCGTGTAACCTTTTGCATTTTGTTAGCAACAAGTACATTTTTTTATCATTATTTTCTAATGATGTAATTTATATTACAACTTATTTGTATCAAAAAAAAAAAAAAATAAAAATGTTCTTTTTTCATTGTTGAATCATACGGAATGATATAATTACAAAGATTCTCTTAAAAAAAGATTTTTATAAATTATATATATTTTGTTCATATAACTATTATTAATTTATTATATTTGATTAAATATATATTTTCAGGACGATAGTAGAAAACATTCAACCGAATGGAAATAAATTACAGCCACGTTAATTTGCAATCTAAATCTCGAAGTTTCTGATCGTACCATGTTATCGATTTTTTTGGACATTATTACAACATGCTCGCCAAGTTTGTATTCGAAAGCATTCATTTTTCAAGCAAATTCTTTTTTCACATTATCTGGAAAGTTAAAATTTGCGGTGATAACGGCTGATTTCTCTTGGTCGAATGTATCACCCACCGTATTGTATTAAAACCATTTCTCTCTCTCCCCTACTCTCATTTCCCGTGGAAAGCGACGAAAAGCTAGATTTAATCTGAAATATTATAAACCATCTCTTATTCAGATTTACTTATGATATCTCGCTGCAAAAAAAAATGAGTAGTAGAAGGGAGAAAAAAAAACAAGGCGTTAAACCGACCAATGATTTTCTCAACGTTCCATTGGAAACAAGATAATCGCATTTACTCGTTCGTCACGGCAATGCCAGCTGGAAAGATTCCAACACTTGGAAAATACGCTGTTCCTGTTGTCCGGCGACCTTTGCAGAAGCTTCCAAAAATGAGTTTTAAAACAAAAATACGGATTTGACCAAGGCTAAATGAACAAATGACTTTTTCTTCTTTTTTCTTCTCTCGAAAGAATTTCGCTCAACCAACAGTCCTTCTTTCTCCTCCTGTAATCATCAACTTTGCTGTCGGTGATTTATCATCAACGAGAACGATCACGTGATCTGAAAAGACATATTTTTGCAGACGAGGAATCCAAGTTCGTCGCGCGTATGACGATGATAATATCACAGGAAATTGTAACAAATCATCGCTCGGCTTTCTAAATATTACCAAGATATTGTTAGTTCCTTGTAATTATGCACAAGAAAATAACACTGATACTGATAAAAGTAGATATATTTAACGCTTAAAGACCAATATGAATGAAATTTTAGTTCGTCTGCATTAAGTTCTGATATTAAAAAATGTGACGATTGATTTTTGGATTATTTATATATTGCATCAACAAAAATAAGTAAATCTTAAGAATTTTTATTTATTTTTATCATATTGATCTGGAAGATTCTCGAACGTGAATTAATGAAATCCATTTTCAATTAAAAATAAAAGCGTAGAGATGAAGATAAGAAGTTTTGGATAAATTAATAAAAACCGTAAAAGAAAATAAATAATAACTAATAAATCTTCTTATTATATTTGATTTTCTCATTTATTTCTATTGTAATTTTTAAGAGCATAGTTAAAGTTATATTATAAAACGTATTCTATCTATGACATTTGGTAAAGGATTAAATGATTTGCCCATCATATACCACACGTCTTCGTTATCGATGAAATATTCCAATAGCTTAAAACGGGTATGTTGCTACTATATATTGAAGAAATTGCTTTTCAAAGTTTCTAAACTCGTTGCATAATAATAAGTCGTGCTTACTTATCAAATTTTCGAACTTTAGACGAATCAAACTTAACTTTTTAACGATGCGTAAGCAACGAAACACAACCCAAAGGAAAGAGGTAAATTATTATTCGTAACTTTGATATTTCGTTGATGAAAATAGAGGGACAAAGAGCATGAAATATCGTTTAATATTATCTATAACGAAAGATTGAAGCGAATCCGTAGAAAAGCTGTTTGGAATCTTCAATTATTTTAGAAATTAAAATGAAAGGTATTTTGAAATCTAAAAGCTTTGCAGGTTTCAGTTCATAGATCTAAACATATCTATATGTATACTAAATAAACTTGATAAATGGTCGAGCCAAAGTAACGAAAAAGTATAAACTTTTCAAAGTAGGTGAATGCTCACTTACTTTTCTCTAAGAACTAATTATATTTTCAATACATTCTAAACATACAAGGGTATTAGTAATCTATACAGACTCTTAGAACTTAGCCCGTTAAATGAATGATAAACAGATTTATTTTAGATAAGTACCATTTGTTAAGAATATCGTTGGTCTGAATCAATTTTTCGAACTTTTTCAAAAAGTTGATAACAAACAGATATATTACATTATAAACAGATATATAATATTTTATCTTTTATCCCAAATGAATTTTGTTTTGATATTATGCAAAAATTTGACAATTGGTAATACATAATCTTTCCTCATTTTTCACAAACTATAATTTGAATTTCTTTCGAGTAATGTATATATATTTTCGATGAATTTCATATAAGGATATTTCTTGACTCATCAACTATGACAGAACGTATCTACACGTTGGTCAAATTAGTCCAAGACTAATTAAGTTACACAATGTACTGTTGCTGTTGCTGTTGCTGTTGCTGTTGCTGTTGCTGTTGCTGTTGCTGTTGCTGTTGCTGTTGCTGTTGCTGTTGCTGTTGTTGTTGCTGTTGCTGTTAGTGATATTACTACCAGTGATAGTATACAGGAACAGAATCACCGTGAACTAATGTTAGAAAAGCATTAATTTCTTCTATCAAGGGTTTACCCGTAAGTTAATTTTCCTTTAAAGGATTTTCGTCATGGAGATAGTAGCCACAATGCGATGACGACGATGTTGCTTGCTTCTGTTACCGATAGCGGTTTAATAATAACGACGCTGTCATGAAGAGAGTAACAATGATGGTAAGGTGATCATAATAACTCATTTATAAGAACTCTCCTAGCACAATCGGATTATATTTTCAATTCTGTTTAATCTGAAAAATATTTCATCAAAATCAAATAGATAAAGTGTACAAGAATATATATTGCATTTGTTTTGACTAATTAATTTAGCTAATTAATATTTGTCGTCACAAATTATCATGAAATTTTCTACTCTTCTCGAAAGAAGCAAAATTGTAATACCTGTAAAAGAGATTAATAATTAAGCGAAGGATGCATTTTCTTTTAAAAGTTCTCACGAAATCTTTACAAAATGTTTTATAATGGAAACAGTGAAGCTAATCATTTAAAAAATATTTGATTGACTAATAAGTACCTAATATCGAAATTCTCAGTATTTTATAGCTAGAAAAATAACATTATTATGCAACATTATTACTTTTTATTTACATTACTTATTGGTTAATCATTGGTTGATATAGTGGATTTATATAGCACTATTAATAGTTGTTTTATATTTATTATATGACATAAGAAAATAATTCTTATAATTTTACTACTCTTTATCAGAAAGAATCAATATTCTATACCCGTTTATATATTATTAATAATAATAAATATAAATAATTATTTTTTCTAATATCTATATAATTATTAATAAAACATAAAGTAATTAGTGTTATTTATTTTTATATAACACTAAAAATTTCTATATTATTTATTGGCCAATATTTGATAACAATCTAGACGCATTTCGACAATCAGTTAATTTAGATTGTAAATGACTACATTTTTAAGATAATGTTTACCTGAATCAAATGAATGAAATAATTATTGAATAATAATCAATTAATAATGCAATTGTACTATCTTTGTAAAGTAGATAAAATTGCAATGCCATTTAAAGAAAATTAACAATAATAAAATACATTGATTCCTTTTCAAAATTCCTAAGAAAATTTTACAAAATCATTCCAAGATAGAAACAGTGAGGGCCATTGAGTGGAAACGTAGAATTCAGAATGGATGTTGCGTAATAATGGCGTTACTTGCGCCGTTCATCTTCCATGTTGACTAGCACCGTTGCAGCGCACTGGGGAATGTGCAACTGCGATAATGGTCGGCACTAAATTAATCCTCTTCTATATATGCATGTGTGTTTGTTAGTGTTAGGACGTTCACAACTGAGTGCATGCTCGTGAAACCAAACAATGACAACGTAAAGGGACCGAAATGTTGTCGCTGTCGTTGTTGTTAACTCGGGCCAAGGCCTAATTGTTTTGCTACTGGCTTACCGATTACTATAATTATTAAATATCTATCTTGATAATATAAAAAAATACATAATTAACATCTACTTATATACCTATGAATCATAATTTCAAGTTTAGTGTGACAAAAATTATAATATGTATCAATAATTAATAGAAATTGAATATATTAATATAATTAAAGAATACATAATTAAAATAAATTATTAAAAATCTGAAGGAATGAAAAGTCGATCGGATCGAGAAACGATCTTATTATCGTATACTTCATAGAGTAGAATTACGTGCTAAAAATTCTTCCCTTTTCTATGCTCTTTAAGAAACACTCTCTTCCCCCTTTCTCCCGCTCTCTTGCTCCATCTCTCTCTCTCTCTCTCTCTCTCTCTCTCTCTCTCTCTCTCTCTCTCTCTCTCTCTCTCTCTCTCTCTCTCTCTTTTATTAATGGCAACGCCAAGCATGCTAGTTAGTAGCGCTAATGGTAATTATCTTCATTAGTGTTCAGTTAATAATCCAACGCAAAACGTCGATCGCTTTGCACGATATAACGATCGAATGATCAGCACGTAAATAGTTTCGCTAACATACGTTCTGCGTTCTCTCGTAGGATCGTTTCATTATTTCGGAATTTGCGGATGAGTATTCGAGGAATTACACTAGGATCGAAGCTACGAGGATTTCGGTCCATGAAATCGCTTGAAACGGCAGGAGAGAATGCAACAAAATGCAAATGGAGAATCGTTATGATGACTGTAGTTGGTGGCGAGAATAGGTGAATCGAACATTATCGGTCGAACTATAAAGAGACATAATCAAATTCAAAGCAATCGACTGCTATGGCAATTTGATTGTTTTTGTTATCGAGGAAAGTGCGCCGTTCCTCGTCGTATAATTTAGAAAGAAAGAGAGAAGGAAAAGGAAAAAAGAGAGAACAAAGACGATAGCAATGCAACGAACGCAAAGTAAACTCTCCATTTGTAGAGAGACCATGTCGACAATGCTGAATTCAGGAATCGATAGTAATCGAATTGGGAATGTCGATGCTGGTGGTACTGCTACTGGTCGGTTTAAAATGCAATTTCATACCTAAATTCATCGACTTCTGCATCGGGACTTTACGTATTCCCGGTCGTAGCTCTATGCTAATATCGCGCGAACGCGGAAGCTGCGGCGCATAAATCAGATTAAGCCGCGGTTAGGACCCACCTTGGTGAAAATGGGCTACGTGCTGATCCAGTTATCGACTATGACTTACTGCTTACTGCAAGACAAAGAGAAATCTATATAGGTAGTATTAGTCTTTCTCGACAGGTACAAACATCAATTCTAACATGGCGGTAGAAAGATTTACAGGAAGAACAATTATTATTTTTCGTGTTTAAAATAATATTAAAAATCGACGAGAATGTTTTCATAATTGATCTATGGCAAGTATTATCCTGAATATCTACATTGAATATAAAAAATAAATAAATATTTAAATGTTATGTAAAAGAAGACAAAAAATCATGATAGTTTCTTTCGGTCGTAACAATAACTTAATAGCTAGCAGACATAATCGATGTAATGAATTACCATAAAAGCACACGACATCGCTCTATTATTCTCTTCGAGCAGCGTCTATAAATCTAGGAAAAGTGTGCTCGCAATTTCCAAGAGCAATTGCAACGATATACCTAACTACCTATAGCTGAATGAGCAAGAGTTGGTTAGCGAATGTATCTGTAACGCGTCCCCCTCAGTTACGTCCTAACAAACGAGCCTAAATCGAGTTTTCATCCTAATATTTTCTGACGATTCCCTCGTCGTCCTCGTTACGTCCTGTCACGCGCGCAATTTGCATCGAGAAACGTCGAACGCAACGTAACTCTACTGTCGAGTAACGATGGAGACCGAACTCAGTTAAAATTATGTAGATAGAACGATAATCGATTCCTACGATGTTCGACGTAACGGTACGTTAATTCTTAACCGTTTAGAGTATCTTGCCATTTTATTTTACGCTTGAATACGCTATATTAGTACTTGGAAAACGTAAAGCTATCGAATCTAATATATATATTTAATTCACTTTTATAAAAATACATTAAGCTTTTAGGCCTTGCTTTATTTTCTTCTATTTAAAATTAGCTAGAATTGTATTGGTACTCGAGGAGCTATAATATCCTATTAATATGTATTGCTTATTTGCTTATTACGTTCTCCGCATCGACGTTTTAGAATGGTACGCTGAACGTGCTATTATAATGCGAAATTTTATATGTACAAATCCATTTAATTCTACCTACGTGCACTTGTGGCATTAGAATTTCTATAACACGCTTGTAAAATGGGTCAAACTATCAACCCGGAATTAATACGATATATACATGTATATATCGTGTGTGTGTGTGTGTGTGTGTGTGTGTGTGTGTGTGTGTGTGTGTGTGTGTGTGTGTGTGTGTGTGTGTGTGTGTGTGTGTGTGTGTGTGTGTGTGTGTGTGTGTGTGTGTGTGTGTGTGTGTGTGTGTGTGTGTGTGTGTGTGTGTGTGTGTGTGTGTGTTATATGTATATGTATATGCATGTGTGTATATATATAAAATATATATACGTAACTAGAGTACCCTCGAATTACAAAGCGCAAAGTGTTCACTCATATGTACAACAATTCGATTTATATTGCATCCTCGAATTCGAAGTTACCGGTTATCCGATAAACCTCGTCCTATCGGTGAGAGAAATACTGCAATTCGAGCGTAAGAATGTACACACATATATAAATACACACAGAGAGAGAGAGAGAGAAAGAGAGAGAGAAAGAGAGAGAAATGTGTGTGTGTATACATATGTAGGTATGTACGTAAGTAAATAAATATTTATTCGCAAAATCGAGTCCGTGATTTCGTGTTCGGCCGATAATGTTGCATTGCTGATCCTCGTTTACATGGCCTATCGAATGCATTTTCCTGTGCTCAGTTTTTATTGATTTATTTTATTCTTTTTTGTTTTTCTAACGTACACGTTTAATTTTTCTTATCAGTTTCCCTTCTCTTTCTCTTAAAGAGATCCAATGAACGGAAAAAAGGCGAGGGTTGAATAAAAAAAGAACAGAGAGAAGGTACAAAAAGAAAGGAAAAAAAAACGAAAGAGTTTAGTATTCGCTAGAGTGGGCTGGGAAAAACGAGATAGGATTTGTGTAGGCGTTGCAGTGTACGGAATATGCATTTTCCTTGATAGGTGTTAACTCTTCGCACTCATTCACACTTCCCTCTCTCTTTCTCTCTCTCGATATTTTATCTCTTTTCCTTAATTTGTGTTATTCCCAAAATGTACATAATATCTCAAATATTGTGCGATGGTCGGAACAAAGGACCTTTTAATTTAAATTACTATGTTTATCTTGACCAGGAACTTCGGATAATTGATGGTAGAAGAAATTCTTCTTCATATTCTAACAGTGATGAACTAAAAAAATAATTTACATTCTTTTTTCAGTCCGTATATGAGAATTTTACGTCTAATAAGAAAAGAGAAAATGACAAAGAGAGGGAAAAATAAATAATCAATTCGTCTGTAGAAGAAAGGGAAAAAGTTCTTGTATTTTGTTTACTACTTTTTTTTCTTTTTTTATTTTTTACACTAGGTATATGGTAGACGAAAAAAAGCATTATTCTTGTCAAACAAAAGAATGAAGAAAAATAATGGAAAACGCAAAAAATAATAAAAAAAATTACTAACGAAACCATGCAACAAGCGTAGCAATTAATTAAAACAGTCCCTTCTTAACAATTCATTTGCAAAACATTTTCCCCGAAAATTCGACTCGTTTCTTTTATGCAATTACGCCTGCTTCATACGTATGTATGTATATATGTATATATGTTTATACGTGTACATATGTATCTATGGACATATTGCGCATGACGTAACTGCGACACATATTAACGATCTGGGATAAAATAGGATCGTTTCATCTTTCTCCGTGTGCATCGCATAGAATAATATCGCCAAAGCTTTCAGAAAAAACTACTGACAATGTTTAATGGTATCTTTCGCTCGTTTGGTTAATTAATTTTTTGCTAGATATTGAAGATGATACTTTATTTGATAGAACAAAGAATCTCTCTTTCTTTATCTCCTCCTCTTTTACTTTGAAGATTCAAAAATGGATATTCACAATTCTGTAAGAATTATTTCGCAATGAGCGAAGATCGAAAAAGAAAATAGGCGATGTATTAAAAAAAAAATTAACTCTTTCTCTTGCATTAAAAAGATTCGTTATATATATAAACAACACTTTTCATTTCTCTTTCTTTTTTCCGACTTTCAACCTTAACAAGCAAGACGACTGCGTTAAATCAGAATACAGACCGAGGTATGGGTGGGTGGTTGATAGGATTTATCATGAAAGTTTTCTAAGAAAGGACGAAAAGGGTCGCGCGTGTTCGTTCCGTTTATGTAGACTCCGTCGTTGAAAAATGGTAGGAATCGAAGAGAAAGATAGAAAACGGTCCAAAAGAGGAAGAGAAGGAAAGGCTATTAAAGAAGGGATGGTGGTTACTGGAGCGACCGTAGGGTGGCTATAACGCGGGTGTAACCTTGGCAACTCTCCACCCTCCATTCTTTCTCTCCCTCTCTCTCTTGTATGCTCTTTCAACTGCTATCCCCACCACACAACTTTGTCATACACTCTTTCTTTTTACTCGCCTATTTATCTTTTTCTCTTTTTATCCAATTTTACAATTGTTCTTCCTCTATCTTTCTTTGTTTACTAGATTCGTAAACATTTCTACATAGAGAGATAGCACTATCGAGATTTACGTACATATCTTCGTCCTTGTTCTTTTATCTTTCTTTCTTTTTCTTTTTGTCCCACACACCTCAAATGGAGCGAAATTGAAACGTATCTCTACGTTTGAACGTATGCTCCTTCCATAGACCAGCATTGTTTTCTTTCTTTCTTTCTTGTACAGTTTCACCACCGAAGTATCAGTTACAAATTCTCTTCTTTCTTCATCTTCTTCTTGTTTTTCTTTTACCTTCTTTTATCTTCCTTTTTCGTTGTGTCGGATTCGACGAGTCCTCCCATCTTTCTATCTCTCTGTAACTCGTTTATCTTTTCTTGTCCTTTTCTATCTCTATTTGTCAGTCGTAGTTTCCTTCCTTGTCTTTCTTGTTTTATTCAGCTTCTCTCTTTCTGTCTTTCTTGCTCTCTCTCCGTCTGTTTGTCTCTCTCTCTCTCTCTCTCTCTCTCTCTCTCTCTCTTATTTCTTTTTCTCTTTCTCTCTAACGAATACTTTAGCTTTTCTCAGCACGTTTGCTACGATCTTTTCTTTCTGGAGCACGCGTGTATTTGAACTCTAGACGACATTCATGAGTCGTGCAAGCTGAAACGAGTTTCAGACATAATCCGACATTATTTATAATTCGTATATGAAAAGATAAAACGTGGTTTATCTCGAGTATCAAATGGAATAAAATCTTCGATGAGATTTATGTTGTATCATTGATGAAAAAAATTTCAAAAGAGAAATTCAAAGTAATCAAAGCGATGAAATCAATAGAACATAGTAAAAATATTTCATAATCTCTTCATTGAATTCTTCTTTCAAACAGCCGCCTCGTTGTTTGTAATTTACATCGTTAGAGAAAACCGATTTGTTTGGATTGAATCAATCGTAGGAAATATCTTTTCTTCGATTTCTTTAAATGGGGAAAATGTGATTGTTTTGAATCGATCATTTTGCTTAATTTGATTAATTTTGTATAGTTTTGTTCATACAAAGCTTCCCGTTATTATTATTAGTTTATTGACACTATTAATTTTGTAGATCGATCGTGTATTATTAATATTCATGATACATGAACAATTGATTCCATCATTACTACAAATATAGAAAAAGAGAAAAAAAGAGAGATTATTTACGAGAAAATTATCGTTGAAGATAAGAAAAAATTGGAATCGTTAAAAAACTATCGTTCGAATGATTATACCGGCTCTCATATTTATTGAGTAACCGATCGTCCTAATTTGGAATGGATATCGCAATAAACGTTAATTACTCTACAATGATGAGTGATAGAGATAGAGAGAAATAACAAAAGAAAGAAATCATTGATTTGGAAGTTTCGATCAAAATGTTTGTAGAGCACTCAAATATTAATGTTATTATCGGATTATCGATCGTCGAATCCGTTTAACGCAAACTTTATGTCGTTACACGATTCGAGAAAGAGAAGAAGGAAAATAATCCTCGACGATGGCTTCAATTTGGATGGTCATTCAAAAATAATTTTGACTGCGTTGTACAAGAAAGAGTAAAAGAATAAAAGAAAGAGAGAGAGAGAGAGAGAGAAACGTATATTTGAACTTAAAGTTTTCATATTTTTCACTATACTCTCTCTCTCTCTCTCTCTCTCTCTCTCTCTCTCTCTCTCTCTCTCTCCCTCTTTCTTTTCCTCCTTCCTTCTTTTTATGTCTTTCAGATTCTCGTACTTTCTCGCTTTGTATTTTTTGACGAGAGTGTTAACTGACCTCATGGCTTAGAAAAGAACGAATAAATGTTCCAACAGAAATTAGGAAGAAATGTTAGAGAAACAGTAGCACTAAAAGAAGAAGCTGCACTAGCAGAAGCAGTAGCAGCATTAGCAGCAATACGAGATGGAAGTGGAGGAGAATTGAAGAAGGAGAGGGTAATACAGGAGAGAGGGGAGAAAGGAGAGGAGAAGAGAGGTCTCTCTCTGCTCAAGAGCAGAAGAGGGTGGCATTAGGTCGAGGTCACCAGGACGGTGAAGCGATCGATGCAGCCTACCCCAGGCAAAGCACAACCCGTGCTATCCTAACCATCATATTTTCATCCGACTACTTATCTCGGAATCTTTTGTATTTAGAAACTTATTTTCCTTTTACCGGTCAAAAAAAAAATAAAATTCATTCTTAGTATCTAACGAAATGTTCATCTTATTTTTAAATAATAAATCTCTTCATTGTGTGATATGAAACAAAAAGCTAGGGAAATGAGAGCAAAAATAATAATGAAAATGAATTCTTCAAATACTTTCAATACTTTATCTTTAAACGTGGAATGCACGATCGATATCGACTAATGCACGATCGATATCGACTTTTTAGTATACCTTTCTGAAACGACAAAATTGGTTGAAAATTGACAATTAGTTAACGTTGATTTATTACTTTTATACAAGATTTTTTACATTTAGCATCTCTATTTTCGGTTAATAACTTTGTAAGATGGTTGGATCGAATTAGACAAACATAAGTACTTAGCATAGTATAAAATTTTCGCTTGGAAATTTCGCTTCGTTAAGATGCTAATTGTAGGTAGATACAAGTAGTAGCATCTAGCGGTAGATGTAAAAACAAACTCATCAATTACACGCATGAACTTTAACGTTGAACCTTCTGCTTTTACCGATACAATTTTTATTTGTATCGGTAAAATAGATAGAAAGATAGCTACCATTGGAGAAAAAGTTTTTAAACAGACTCAAGATTTATTTTTAAATAAAATACAAAAAAGAAAATATTTATTAAATTCAGAATCAAAAAACCGATATAGTACATAAATCATGTAGTTTTTATATTTTACAAAATAGAATTCATTTCGATCATATGATCGAAGGAACAGAAAAAGTTCGACAAGTAAAACAATCTCGAAGTTTCTAGCATTCATCTGTTAGGCTGTTTGGTTTCTAAGGTCATTCTGAACGGTACACTTTTATAAATGTTCCGGTTGTATTAAATGTCACAACACCGATTTCCAAGTCACATTTTTACTGTTATTTTTTAATTGCACTTACAATAAGCTACGTAACGAAAGTGAAAGACGATATATATATATATATATATATATATATATATATATATATATATATATATATATAGAGAGAGAGAGAGAGAGAGAGAGAGAGAAATAAAAAGTAGATCAAATAATTATGCCGAAAATCACGCGAGTGATAATCAAAAATTAATCGAATGTAACACGTATCATGCGAAGAAATTTAAGACCTTATAAGGTAAGTAAATATTTTTTGCTTTCGTTCTATCATCTTGATTATTTTATATTGTTTAATTTCGATAGAATTCGTACATTTCTACATCGACCGAAGACGATTCTTCACAATCGATCGAACTCGATCTCTTAAATACTAGGTAATATTTTTTTTAAAGATGAAATTTATTTATTTCGTTTCTCAAATATCAAATTGAATTTTCGTAGAAAAGCGCAACTTCGTCAACGTTCGCGACGATTTTTGTCATTAAAAACGCAGAATATCGATTCAGACGTTACACCAAATCTTCTTCAAAGATCTTTAAGCGATCGAAGCACATCTCGATTCGTTAATCGCCAATGCGTGAAATCAAAATTACGTAAGTGATGTAAGTGCTCGTTAGCAGTAGAAATATTAGTGATTCGTGGGAAACGATTAAATTGTTTTAAATTAACTTATAATTTGTTGTTACAAAGAAATTTATTAATGTTCCATCATTACTTTATGTTCATAGATTTGGGAAAGAAAAAAGTTATCACAGCGCAGGAAATTTCAAATTGTCGATTTACTTCGCCTTTCGATAAGAGGAAATATGAGGTAAAATGATAGAATTTTTCCTATCAGAAAATTTATTTATAATTTTTTAACAATCATTTAAAAAATAAATCACATTTCTTATATTTTTTTCTTTTTTTTTAGAAAAATATGTAATAAAATAAAAATACAATATTTTTTGTTTTTTTCCCAAAATGAAAATAAAATAAAATGAGGGAAAATGAAATTCTTCTTTTTTTTTTAAAAAGAATGAAATGAAATAAAAAAAAAACATAATTTCTTCTCTTTTTAAAGAACAATGAAATAACATACAAAAGACAAAATATTTATTGTTTATTTTCAAAAAAGAAAATGAAAAATACCAAAAAACATAATATTTATTATTACTTTTCAAAAAAAAAAGGTAAAATGAAATAAAAGAGATAATTTGATGTTTCTTTTTCTTCATAGTACAAGATAACTTTCGCAGGAGGGAAAAAGTCTTACGAGTGTGACGAAAAAGAAGAAGAAGAGGAAGACAGGAAAGTTGAGAGCAAGGAAGATATCGCGACACTTTGGTAATTATTCAAAGAAGTTTCAGCCAGTTCAGATGCGTGCAGAGGCAAGAATAAAAAAGTGTACGGCACGCTATCATTAAAAAAATTTCGTATGGTAAAAACGCCTAATGCGTTCTCCTGACAGTAGGAAAGAAAAACGCACGCCACGAATCGTAAGGGCGGTACGTCGTAACAGCAAAAAATGTAAGACGTATTTTTTAAAGCTTTATCTGGACGCTGGCCCGTTTTCTCTGTATATATATGTCTGGAATATATCGACAAGTCGATGTAGCTTGTTTTTCTCGTATATTCTCGGATTTTGAAGCCAACTGCAGAAACTACTATAGGATGAAAGTTCGTATTTTTCAAGTCGAATATTCTAATTCACATTATATGTTATATTACGATTTTTAACGTGTATGTATATGTGAACATAACTTATAAAAATTTTATTAGTTAGTTCACTACCTGAATATTTGATGAGAAAAAAGTAAACTCATGTTGGAATCACGTTTGCCATTTTTTCTTAGAGTGCCTTGCACTACAGTTTACTCTAATTCCCAGTTCTCTCAAATACGTCGATAATTCAATGTACTTGATCCTCTTCATTGTCTTCGTCGTCGCCTATATTTTTTCGGAAAAGAAGATATCTATCAAGCACATCGACAATTCACTATTACCGTTACTATTGTTAATACTCACAGTATGCCGAGAAACGGGCCGATTGAAGGATAAAGCGTAGGAAATTTTGAATTCGTTGAAGCGAGCGATTTAATATTACCTGGACGTCCATAGTGTATCCAAAGGAAAACGTTAAAACGGCTTCAATCGAACGTCCAAGTAATAGTAAAAGTAGCGTCGTTGTCTTGTATCAAGGAGGATCTTTCGAGGCACCAAAGATATTTTCAAAGCAACTCGTTCAACCTTCAAAATCTGATCGATCCGTCGTACGAACATCGAACATCACTTCAGAGTCTTCTCCTATTAGGTAAATCACTTCATTTTACTATACTTCTAATCTTTCTAAAATAAATCTAAATAAAGTAAAATTGGATTCTTTTGTAGAATAAAACCGATCGAGAGTCCAGAATATCGATTACCATGTTACTCGATCCCACGAAGAAGAATTAATTCTAAAAGATATTCTCGAATATCGAGACGATCAGAACCATTGAACGTGAACATTTATCATAAGAGCAGAGTGGTGCAAGTAACACCTTCAACGAGAGATCACTGGACAACATCCGAAAGACCGAAGCAAGTAGATCCAAACAATAGCAAAGATCCTGTTTCTATCCATGAAGAAGTTTTTAGTTATAAACTCGAGGACTGTCAAAGAATATTAAGAAAGCCTTGTACAAGTGATAAGGATTTAAGAGAGAAATGTTATTCTTTTGACTCATATAACTCGAAGCTGATGGCGCAAAGTGTTAAGTGAGCTTTTTCTTTAGTTAAAATATAAATATTATAGATTAATTAAAAATATCGGAAGACGTTCGTTATAGTACAAGAGAACAGGGTGAAGAAGAAAATATGAAACACTCCGTGTTGTCACCAAATTTGAACTTCTTGATACAGAATATGCAAACGTGTCCAAATGATATAAACGATCAAACTTGCATCAGCATGAACGATATCGACGAAAGTAGAAGAGTTTTTCCGTTTCAGGCAACTCCCAGTGGGAATTTAAAAGTTATTCCAAATCAGGTACAGTTCGTGTATTCATGTACTTAACTCGTCAGAAATGCGAAAAATGTGATAAATATTCCTTTTAAATAAGATCCTTTTTTCAGGTCGTTTTCGAGTCTAAAAAAGTCAGTGTATTAGTGGCAGATCCACGGCATACGAAGGTTAACGTTAAGGCAGAGCTCAATAAATCTAACATCAACGTGAACAGATCTATTTCCGACTCCTCAACTAAGCAGAGTTTCATCGATCTTCCTCCAGGAGTGACACCGTCGGCGATCAATCATTTACAAGTAATATTAACGATAGAATTTCTTTTCCTTTTTCTCGATAATCGACGTTCTGTATTAATTAAGCATAATTTATATCGTAATATTGTATCACTTTGTGTCAAAAGTATTATGATATAGTAATACCGCAGTTTTGAATATCCAACACACAGACTCATAAAAAGTTACCCGATATCCAAGTGGAGTATAAACCAAGAACACAGCCATATAAAGCTAAATCCCATCTGCCAGAGATGGAGCAGAATCAATCAATACAAGCCACGTCTAATCAAGTTCCTCTGATCCAAGAAGTGCCTCTCTCTTCGTAAATACTATCTTATCTATCTATTCCTTTGTCATACTATCCATAACTATTTTATTGAATTGCATCAGGCTCGGTTTAATGCAAGAAGAACCAATCGATTGGAATAGTGTTATTCTTCCGGAAAAAACTGATTTATATCAAGAATTAGCTAGGCGTATAATGAATTATAAGTAAGTTCTTTGGAGATAATGAAATATTGGAATGATATATTATAAATGTATGAAAAAATGGGTAGTTATTCAAATCCAGATCATCACATATCTCATGCAATCCTTTAACTAAGCTAATCAGATATCCAAAGTGTCCATTTTTTTCGTAGCCTTATTAAAATGCACCCTAAAATATTTATGTGTTATTCAAGGAACGCTGATTGCATTATTCGAATAGATCAAGATGAATTTTACTGTCATCTTTTGGTTCTTCAAAGCTATAGTACTTTCTTCGATGAAAAGAATAGTAAAGAAATTGACTTAACTGAGGTAGTTTCCAATTTTCTTTTTTACTTTACTATTTTTCTAATACCTAACGTAAATTTATCAACGATACAGTGCAGTGTAACTTCGAAGGCATTTTCCATCATCTACGATTGGATGATTAGCCCAACAAGCGAAAGTTGTCATCTTCTACGTAGGGATAACATTTTGGAGATCTTTACAGCTGCTCAGTGCCTCGGCATTAAAGGTTGTTCAAAGACTTAAACAATATCGATCGCTTGAAATTGAATATCATTGATCGAAATTAATTAAATTTTTTTCTAGAATTAGAAGAACAATGCTGGGCTTTTATAGACAACAATGAACTTTTTTCGGAGAATACTGCATTTTTATTATATATGGAAGCAAAAAAGATTAATAATACTGCCGTAATGGAATTAATGGTACCTAGAATTATGAAGTTTTTTTTGATGCTCGTCAGCACGAAAGATTTCTTGGAATTGTCTGTAGATGAATTATGTCTTCTATTAAAATCAAATTATATTTGTGTCAATAGGTATACGATCTCGTAAATTATATAAAAGTATTTGAATTTTGTTGTAAAAATCATATAATTTCTGATTGTCAAATTTCCTTTAGCGAGATGGAGATTTTAATGTCTGCTGTAAGATGGTTGATGCATGATTGGGAGAATAGAAAAAAAAATATGCTGGAAGTATTGAAATGCGTTAGATTTGGACTTATAGCACCATGGCAACTCGTCGATGTAAAAAGAAATCCTGAGAATCCTGAATTTATGGAACTGATGTCTTATCCGGAGATACAGAAAATGGTGGACGATGGTTTAGCGTAAGAATCCCCTCTTTTATATTTTTTTCCACATATTTTTATAAAATGATTAAAAAATATAATTATTCTTCCAATCAAAAGCTTTGTTATCATCAAATATTGGTATGGCAATCAAACCGAAGATTATTATCATTGGATCGATTTACTTGGCCTGTCAGAACCAACCAACCGTAATTGGGCCGGAGAGGATAAGGTACTTTTAGATTCACTCAATACATCTTACTTGATATTCAATAAATAATACTCATGGTATTTCAAGAATTACGTAACATATCGAGAATTCTTATTATATCTGGAGGAATATCAGAGGACAAAAATACCAGAACTAAAGGCTGGCAAGCAGCAAATGAAACCAAATCCACCTAATTCACCCCCCACGGATTATTGCCAATCTACTTATCAACAAAGACATTGTAATCACATGACTTTAACATCATGTATATTTTATAAATTAAACATACCTAATAAAACAATATTAAAAATAAAACAAATAATAATATTAAGGTCAAGGAAGTCAAGGAAGTTGTCTGGCAACTAATATGGGAAGAGCTTCGAAATATTGCACGTCCAAAGTATCACCCTGTAGTTATTTACCTGCAGAATCGTCAGCCGGCATAATGATGACACCGGAAATGTTAAGCATGTATCTTAATAGCTTGGATAGAAACAATGGGAAGGTGGTGAGTAAGTCACCGGCAGACTTCTTGCAAAATACAACCAATTGAAGTTTATCTAAGCAGTCAAAAAATTGAAACATTTGTTTACGCTTAACAACGTTCGCTTAGCAAAGATATATTTCTGATAAGTTCATTTTTATTGTATTCGTATTTGTATATACATTGTACGTCAATCTTATCAGATATACGTATATATATTTAACCAATATAATTATTAATATATCTCTCGATATCATTATAATTCCTGGTAAATTATTTACATATGAAACAATACAAAAACACTGTGATAACTTATTGGTAAGTCGTAACGACTGAGAATTTCATCCTAATGGTAATTGAAAATCATGATATTTGTATTCCTATTGAAATATATTTTTCAGGATGATCGAATACAGCAGGATCAAGAAAGAAATAACAAGCAAGTTAATTTTGACGTTAGACCCAACGATGACGCGAAATTGCAAAAGAGATCCTGCGATCCAATTAAAAATGTAATACAATTTATGTGAATTATATCAAACTAACGAATGGTAGGGTTAATAGAGTCTAGTATCAGACAGTCATAAAATCATAACCATATCAATGAAAGATACTTTTTCTCTTGATAATGAAAACAAAATTGGCGTTTGATTTATAGAATATTGAACTATTTAATTACGAGACTCAGCAACAGTGTAACACAACAAACCTTTGTTATTATCGACAACAAGATTCGTTAATAAAAGAGCAGCTGAAGAAATGTAAGAAAACAAGATATTCACATGAAAAGGCCACTGATTCATCGAAGTCTGAAGAAGGTGCAGCTACTACGATACAAGCTATGTATAGGGGTTATAAAGCTAGAAAGAAATATGACGAAGTTGGTAGAAGAATTGTAGAAAATTCTCAACTTGTCATTTTCTACAAAAGACGTTATATTTGTCTATTTTTCTAGATTAAAAGAACGTCATCCGAGGAAAAGCAGAATACGAAACGCATTGCTGAACTTTTGTCAGCACCAGTGAGTCAAAAGCTTCATAGGCCTCTAGAACCAATTAAAGTTTCAAACAGTTTGGCCAGTCAAAGCAACAGAGAAAATAGAATACAGCAAAGTGCAAGCCCGCGAAAGAAAGAAGGAAATCGTTCAAATTTAATGAATCAACAGAGCGTATCTAAGGATCTTGAAGGACTTCGAGTTCGTAGATAATATAATTTCGCAGTAAGAGGGCAATAAAAAATAAATTACGAATTGTATTTTTCAGTTCGATATGTTCTTGCATGAAACATTGCCGAGTGAACAACCCATGAAAATGTCTTATAACAATTTATCGAATTCAGTGGAGGTCTCAAAATTAATAAAGACGATAAAGTCTCCAACATTTTTCAATAATTGCGACGAAATAACGAGCTCTTTTTCGTATTCGGACAAAACTGATCCTGATTATCCCTTCTCTCCGAAAATATGTATGATATCTACGCATATGGCTAATAACGCAACAGAAGAAAACGATGTTGTCAAGAAAAATAAAACGCGTTATCAAGGTGAAGATAATATACAACAATTTTTACCGAAATCGAAGAAAATTCAAACTTGTATTTGTAATTACACGAGACCATTGTAAGTGACTTGTTCAGTTACACATTTTACTATTACTTGTAATAACTCTAATTTAAAATTTATTGAACTATTAATCCTTTTAATAGACCACAAAGATTGAGCAACAGTCTTTTAGGACCTAATATTGATAGTTACTTTTTGGATAATTCTTTATTTTATCCTGATCGCGAATCGATCCTGGTCTTCGGTGGTGTCGATCCTCACGAGGGATACGGTCATCCTGGAAACACCGGCAAGAATATTTATAGATTCAAACCGGATGAAAATTTATGGGAATTCGTTGGAGAAATTCCTGAGCCACGGCATCATCATTCGGTTGTTTATCTCAAAGGTCGTATTTATCTAGTAGGTAATGTGTCACTCGAAGCCGGTATTAATAAAATTATAAAATGTAGGAACGAAGCAAGGAGGATTTGTTTTGTTCAATAGGAGGAGCGGATCCTCGAGAAAACAATTCTCAAAGAAAGAGTATCATAGTTGGAACGGTATGGAGCTACGATCCTACTACCAGAGTTTGGTACAATGAAGAAGATATGTTGACGCCAAGAAAGAATTTTTCTCTTGTAGTCAGCCATGGAAAAATGTATGCTATAGGAGGTCAAGATAGAAACGGGATGTGAGTTAGTATACAGCCAAAGAGCATATTTTTTATATATAACGAACAACAAGACGATTCGTTAGCATTTGTTCAGAGCGTTGAGTAGTGCTGAGGCCTTCGATCCATTGGAATCTACGTGGAGAGAAATACAACCTATGTGTACAGCTAGGGTGGGCGCTGCCAGTATAAAATATCGAGATTTTATCTGGGTTGCTGGCGGCATGACAAAATCGAAGAAAGAACTATTCTCAAAGGACGTCGAATGTTACGACCCAATAAGGAATTCGTAAGTTCTATTTCTATTTATATCACGTATCATAATAATTTCTTGTTTTCTAATTTGTTACATCGACTTTCTTTAGCGATCCTTAATCTTACCAGTTCATTCAAATTATAGATGGCTAAAAATGGAACCATTGAATTCACCGAGATGTTTCGCCACGTTATATGTGGTTTTTGATTGTCTTTACGCGATTGGAGGTGCTTCGACTACAGAAAATAGTACCGACAGCATAGATCGCATTGATATTTGGGATCCACATCTTTGCGTATGGAAGGAAGAAGCAAAAATGTCGATCGCGAGACACGGTCATTGTACTGCATCGATAGGTTTGTACTTATTTATTTATCATTTAAATAAAACACTAAATATTGATACTCTTTTTAGGTGCCCAATTATTAATAATTGGTGGTGTAACAACGGTCTTTATGAAGACGTTGAGTAGCGTTGAATGTTATTGCTGCGAGCAAGGCAAGTGGATAAAAGGCGTGTCACCTCTGCCTTATGCCATTTCCGGTCATAGTACCGTGACATTACCTCCGGCAAATCTTTTAGTTGACTCCTGACATTGCGTAGAAAGTGAGTTAGAGAGAGAGAGAGAGAGAGAGAGAGAGAGACGTTCGACAATTATATGTTTTTAATATCGAATTCATGTGTATTCAGTAATAATTTCTCAAATTTTCTATACGTTGATTTATTCAAAGTTACGTAAATGTGCTCGTATAATAAAGCTAAAAAATTGTTTCAAACCCTGTCGATTAATTTTAAAAGTAAAACAAAAAGATCGATTACGTAAAGAGAAGATAATTGCCTTAGCACGAAGATTGCTATCGTGCTCTCATAAACCTCCCATTTATCTTGAAATGTTTCAGCAAGGTAAAAGTAAGAAGAAAAAAAAACACTTGGAAATATATTTTATTGATATAAGGTGCGATATTAAATCTATGATTAGATGCTTCATATTTATTGTTCTTTCATTTATATAATACAATGCAACTTTTGGTACGTATATACAATTTTCTACTTTTTTTTAATTTTGTAGATCACAAATTAATATTGAAAGTATTTATATTGCATGATAATACGCATCGAAATTTTTTTTTTATCATATCTAATTTAATTCTTAATTCGTAACTATTTAAAAGCATATAATACATGAATTGATAACAACAATGATTTTCTGCAATCTCAGCGAGGTGTCAGCACTAAATCTCTACGACCTGTGATGCCATCTGACGAGAGAAATACACAGTGAGGAGTCACTAAGCGTGCGTGGAAGTTTCGAAAAAGAGGTTTCGGATTCGAATGCGATGAGGTAAGTGGTCGCCGTGCGGATTAACGCGAATTAACCTGAAAATGGCCGAATCGTACGACTCCGGGGTGTCAAGTGTAGTGACTGGTGTCGTGTATCACGGACAAGCAAGACTATCGGATACGAGCGAAGAAGAGGAGACGATAGGATGCACCACTCCTGGTGAGTAAAATCAACCTAGAATATTTTCTACGTTCCCTGCTTCCCGAGAAGTTTATTCAAACCGAAGTATCGAGCGCGGCCATGCAACAAGTGGCACGGAGCGCTCTTGCATGCCAGACAGGTACGTAACAAGGATTTACGTTACCTCGATCCAAATAAATTGTTTTATTTTATTGAAATTCTTTTATTTAAAAATAAACCGTACATTTATTATGAGAAATTTCTATAGAATAATTATTTTATTGAATATGTTCGTTAAAGTGATTATTATGTAAGGTATAAGATACTGAGAGTTACATGCTTGTTAAATATAAACCACATTTTTTGCTATCGATACGAATTAGAGAAATATTTCAAATAAATAATACAACAAAGACACACGATGTCGGTTATCGCACTATTTCGGTTATCGAATGACGTCAGAAATAAACGCAGACTTCGGATGTGTCATTCTATATTGTCCCTTTCATTTTATCATCAATATTTTCATGATCAAACATAGTGATTATTTGTTTATAAATATTTGATAATTGTAGATTTTTTATTCATAGAATTTAACCTATATTTTCATTTAAAAAATGTTTATAATCGAAGTTTATAAAGGCAGGTATCTACTGCGGGATATATTCACGGCGATGATTCAAATGGGGAAATTGTTGACACGTTTTTCAATAAATAAATATCTCTAGATAAGTCGAGGAATTTTTCTCGGTCATGAAAATCAACCGTACTGTTGATTTTCAGAAAAAGACTGGAGAAAAAGACCGGATAATGTTTCTCAGGCTTACATCACTGCTAGAGAGAAAGATTGTTGCTGATCAGGTGGACGAGAAATTGGGAAACCGTTTGTCCATAGCATATAGTATGCCGACGATCGCGGATAATATTTTGTTGTCAATATTGCATATGTATGTATAAACTGAAATTTTATCCAATGATTTTAATTAAAAAATTTGTATGGAAGTGTATGTACGATTCTTGATCATATAGAGCTTCTAAGAAAAATCTACTTTCTCTTATTTTTTCTTTTTTTTTTTTTAAACAAAGGAGACATTGAATCGTTATATGTTATTAACGGAAAGCGATAATTCCAATCGATACTTCATTTTAATCGATTTTATTTCGACATCCTTTCGTTTTTTCGATTTTTCTATTTCGTTTCTTAGCGAAGTGATTTTTCAAAATGGATCTTAAGAGAACATCGATGATAATGTTTCAACGACAAAATCTGCCAATTCGATCATGATATGTTCGGATAACAAAATCTACTTTCTGTAGGACATGCGAATGTTCGCTCTTACGACGCACGATAAAGATAAAGTTAATGGAAAATATTAGATAAAGAAAGTGAGGATGATAACTTATCAAATGATAACGTTAGAAATTTTTTCACATCCTATGAGTTATGTTTTATGTATGGAGTGCATCGAAAAGAATTTTCAACAGTTTACAATTTATCCACTCGAAGAATGATAATTGGATCGTCTTTACCGATCGACAGTAATTCAGTTTCTTTATAAAATTCGTTTTTTTACTAAATTATAAGAAATAGTTTAAATAAATTATATAAGAAATGATTTTAAAAATATTTATATCTGTTATTTTACGAAATATAAAATGTCAATAATTCTTTGTTTACATTGTTGCGCTCAGCAGAGGTCGCCACCTGTACATAACATTGTCCCTTTGTTAGTGAAAGAGAAACCGTTCGTTTAGAATTTATGTTTTGATGCGTGATCGAATTTGAAGGTTAGAAGTTCAATCTAAAATAAAAAATATGTCTGAATCATCTTTAGTCGAAGACAGTACATGTACTAAGTTGACATCTACATTAGAGAATTATCTAAAGGAATTGGACGAAACTACGATTCATCATGAGTATATGATCGCTTTGTTTATAGTTCTTTTATCAGAGTCTGGTTTTTACGTATTACCTATGTCTGAAGCTTCTTTTAGGTATGAAAAACCATTTGTTCTTAAATATTTATTTCATGTATAAGATGTACTTTGTATTTTATATACATATAGAGTGGGAGACAAAAGTATTCGTACAGTAAGTATGTGAAAAGAAAAAGATCTGTATCTTCTACATTATTGATCAGATTGACATAAATTAGTTCGCATGTTATTCGCTAACATTAGTAGTAAGTAATATAAATAATCAAAAGTTAATTATAATCCTTGGTCACTTGTAAAACTTAATTTTTCATCAAATGGTGAAATTTTACTGGGACATAAGTATTCGTACAGTATTATTTATATTGATAAATATAAGAGATATATTTGATCTTGAACGTTTGACCCAAAACAAACATTGCACCAGTAGAATTCTAGTAGTTTGCTTAAAATAGGCAAGGTGACAACACGTTATTGTTAATAATTTGTAATATGGGAAGAAAGTGTAAGGAAACGACTTTACAAGAGCGAAAAATTATTATAAATTTATTCAAGGAGGGTAAATTTTACGCCAAAATAGCCGAAATATTAAAAAGAGATAGTTCGACTATTTAGAGTATAATAAATAAATTTAAAATAGAAGGAATATTATATAATCTAAAAAGAAGTGGTAGACCTTAAAAATTGAGTTTAAGAGAAGAACGAAAAATCGTAAGAATTATTTAAAAAAAAATCCAGATACCAGTGCATCTGAAATTGTATCAGAAGTTCGGGAACATATGCACAATGAAGTACATTCGAAAACAATTCGAAGAATATTGCATAGAGCAGAATACAAAAGTAGAGTCGCACGACGGAAACTATTCATCAATAAAGTTAATAAGAAAAAAAGACTGGAATTTGCAGAAAAATATATAAGTGTAAACAATGACTTTTGGTGTAACGTTATATTCTCAGACGAATCTAAATTTAATATTTTTGAGTCAGATGGTTGCAAAAGGATATGGCGAAAAGCAAATACTGAGCTGGACCCAAACAATATTCGACCGACTGTGAAACATGAGGGAAGAGGTGTCATGGTGTGAGGGTGCATCGCTGCAAATGGGGTTGAAGAATTAGTTATAATAAATAAAATAATGGATAAACATCTATATTTAAATATTTTAAAGGAAAATTTACAAAAAAGTGCTGACAAATTAGATATTGGAAGTACATTTTATTTCCAACAAGACTACAACCCAAAACATAGGGTAAACATAGTGCGCCAGTGGTTGTTATACAACACTCCGCACATGTTAGTAATTCTCCCGCAATCACTTGATATAAATCCCATTGAACATGTATGGTGGGAACTTGAAAAAAGAGTAAGAAAATATAATATAACATCGAAAGAACATTTAAAAAAAAATTTTTAAAAAAGAGTGGGATAATGTAACTCCAGATTTTATAAAAAAATTAGTATTATCAATGCTGAACAGATTAGGTGAAGTTATTCACCAAAAGAGGAATCCTACGAAATACCCAACATTACATTTATATTAATAACTAAGATGTACGAATACTTATGTCCCGGTGAAATTTCACTATTTGACGAAAAATTAAGTTTTACAAGTGCCCAAGGATTATAATTAACTTTTGTTTATTTATATTACTTACAACTAATGTTAGCGAATAACATGCAAACTAATTTATGTCTATCTGATCAATAATGTAGAAAATACAGATCATTTTCTTTTCACATACTTACTTTATGAATACTTTTGTCCCCCACTGTACATATCTATACATATGTATGTACATATATATATACATATGTGTGTGTGTGTGTGTGTGTGTGTGTGTGTGTATTGTTATACATATGCTTATGAATGTATGTTATATATACACCTAATACAAGGAAATGTGTACATTATAGCAAAAATGAAAAGCTTATATATACATCACCAAAACAATGGAAAATTATGAAAGATATTTATGAGATCAAGCTTGTATTGAAAGATCTACCTAATGTGGTATGCAAATTAATTGCCATATCTTCTGGAGATAGGTTGATTCTTAATTTCTTTTCAACTACAGGACAAAAGAATGTTTATAGTATTGTTATACAAAGTTTGAAATATGTGAATCCTTTTTCAAACAACCTTGCTAGTCGTTATATGAATCTTAAAGAAATATCACACAGGTATCTTAATATTTATTATATTTTTAATACCAAAGTAAACTTATATTAAATACACAATATCTTTTCAATTCATTAGGTTCAAAGATGCATTGGTTATGCGAGTACGAGCAGATATTTTAACGGAAGCTGGCCTTATCAATCCTAGCTTTCAGGGTTTACCTACAGAATTGAAATTAAAAATTCTGGGGATGTTAGAAGCTCCCACATTAATGCAAGTTTCACAGTGTTCTCGGCATTTTAATGAATTATGTAAAGAACCATGCTTATGGGAAGCATGGTTGCAAAGAAGAGAGTTTGCAGAAAAGCAAGTAAAATCGGGTAGAAGATGGTAAAATTGCTCATTGTATGAGATACACAGAACACAATTAAAAAGGACTTCATAATACTATTTGGAGTAGTTGCGAACCTGAAATAGGTCGATATCATCCTTCTTGGTTACATCCAAAAGTAGATATACCTTTAAACATTAGAAATTATCACATTTCAGTTCTATCAGATTTTGTAAGAACACATGGTTCATCTAGACAATCTCATTTAGTTTTTGGTAATCTTTTTAGATATAGATTTGGTCGTTAGTTTAATTATATTTTAAGTGAAATATATATGAGTATATATTTGTATACACATTTATCTATTTTTGAAGGGAAGAGTGTTAATTAATCATTTACTATGTATATAGTGTAATTATCTTTATAGATAATGAATTTTTAAATGCTTTGTATAATGCAAACATTGTCACAAGCTTTCTAACTGTTATAATGAATAATTAATAAAGAGAAGCGAACAAAGATCACATGAATCCTATATTTTTTTCTGTTCTCTAATAATCGATTGGTGGTTTGCTATAAAATGTAATCGTTATTTGATCTATTAACGAGTATACTTTCGTTTTAGAGGACGAGAGTACAAAGACCGTGGCAGCATGCGACAACACGGAGAAAGAACGTACCAGTTCGCAAATTAACGGTGATACCGGTAAGTGATCTATTCGGTCGTATTCTGTATTTACTATGGAGTCTACTGTGATTCAAATCTATGATCGATTCAATACAACTGGTGGTAAAACAGATTGAAATCTAAAAGTTAAATTAATAATTAATTCGATTAAACGATATTCTCGCGCGCGCGCGTGTGTATACACATAAATTTGATACTTTAATACAAAACATAAAAAAATGATAAATATAAAGTTCATGAAAAGTATAGATTAGAAAGATATGCTGTTAGAAATATTAACCGTATATTCAATATATTTCAGGAATTCTATTGGTATATACATATACATTGAGATAATCTGTAAGTCTTTAGAGTGGTCTGTCTAGGTTGAAATCGAGAAGTATGAATCAGCAGGTTCATATTTTTATTCTTAGCAGGTTTATCCGCATTCCAATAGAATACCAATGAAATTCAACAACGTGTACGAACGAATCTGCTACGTAATTCAAAACTTGAAGATAAAAAAGAAACATAAGCCGGATACATAAAACGTGTCTCATTAACGTACGAAATATAAAAATTTCAAGGATGAGAAAAAAAAAGCTTAAGGAGATCTCTTTCTCTCTTTCTCTTCTGTCGGTGTGCAAGTCCGTCGGAAATAATGCCGACAGGAGCATTAAGAGTCGTCATAAGAGCAAAAAAAGTATTGTAGCGCCATTGACTTTTGACCGAATGTACTACGAGCGTGTAGGAAATACATCAGAAAAGCATTGAAAAACTTCTTTAGAAAAATATATATGTATATACATATATTTACATCTCAAAGAAATTTTCGAAAGAAATCAAAATTATGACTGCATTTTCTAAAACACTTCAAATGATTCTTATTAAAAATTTTTCAAAAAGGAAGACGAAAAAGTTGTGGGTGGAAATAGAAGCAGTACGTTAGTCGAATTAGGTCAAACTGGTCGAAGGTTAACAAGAAATTATGTCATTGATCCAGATGGCGTGGTATTAAAAAAATCAGAAACAAATCTTACATACCTTTTTTCTAACAGAATAATTTCGTTCAATATTTTCTTTTTATCTTTATTTATTTTTTTCTTTCTTATTGAAAATATAAATTTAAAAATACATAGACTCGTTAATTTATATATATATATATATATATATATATATATATATATATATATATATATAGAGAGAGAGAGAGAGAGAGAGAGAGAGAGAGAGAGAGAGAGAGAGAGAGATAGAGAGGGGGGGGGTGAACGCGCGTAGTCCGGGGCCACGATATGTGCATATTTCGAGGCCGGGGAAGCTTAAGCTTGCGCTGTTTGGATGTCGCTTTTTCCATCTTCCTTCCGCGTAGAACGGTTTCTCTTTGCGTCTCTCTTCCACCCTCGCAGCCTCAGTATTCTCACTCGGTACGGGTTGCTCCCTAGTTTCTCTCTCATCCCCAGTGCGCGCATCGAACCCGTCCTGGACGAAAGTCCTTCCCACTCGTGTTCCATCTAAGACGCACGTTTATACATATGCACACAAACCTCTTTCTCCTTACGATTTTATTTTTTATCTTCTTATTCAATCGAAAAAAATTATAAAACATAAAAAATAAATAACTAGCCCGAAAGAGAGTCGAGTAATGTGAGTTTGATTTTTGTGATCATCGAAGTCTCGGTTATATTGTATTGGAATATACGTGTGTCTCTCTTTTTATATATGCGCGTAGGTGCATACGTCTCTCTGTGTGTTTATGTGTGTGAGTGCTATTCTTTGTCACAGGGAAATTGTATCACTCTCAGTGACACGCGACTCGATGCAATTTGATGCATCAGTTTCGATCGCTCGGTTCGTGACGTTTCTATCGAAAGTCTGGATAACTATATATCGACGAGAGATGAGAATGTAGAAATTGTTTAGTAAAAAAGAAATAACCAAAAAAAAAAAGGAAGAAGAAATAAAACTGTCGTGATTTTGCTTTCGTCTCACATCGCTTAAACTTTTTTTCTGATTCTTGTTCTTTCAATTAATTTGTGAAAAAATTGTTTTATACATATTATATACATTACACATATACACACGCGCGCGCGCACACACATACAAATTAGTCGCAAGTATATCAAACAGTTAGTCTCTTCAGTTTGTAAACACAATACTTTTCTTTGGCGCTCAATGAAATTATATTTTAATACTAGTATTTAAAGTACTTCAATCTCTCTTTATTTCTCTCCTTCTCTGTCTTTCTTTCTTTTACTTTGTTTATTTGTTATATTGTCAAACAATAAAATGAAAACAGGAGAAAAATTGATATAAATAGAAAGAGATAGAGAAAGAGAGAAAATCAATCTGCCAACATGAGAAATACAAAAGAAATAGGCGGACGAATTAAAATGTAATTGTAACAAGGATAGGGTCGAGCCTTAGTGGAAAGGTTTAGAGATCGTTATTAGCGTTGCGCTTTCGATTTATCTCGAGAAGAGTGTGGCCCTCCGCCAACAAAGGTGCGGTTCAATTTCTCGCTTGGACCCTTCCAACTTGTGAGAGAGAAGCGATCGATCAACTCGCTGAGAGAACAGCTTCGACATATAAATAGCATCATCATTGAAATTCACGCGTATGTTGGAAGTAAAATCGTGATCGCCGTCTTTTTCGATCGTTCGGTTTCTCGTTTCGAAAGCAATATTACACGGGTGACGTAATACATCGAATCATTTTTATCAATGTAAAGAGTTACATCGTTTATTTTATTTTATAATTTTATTGGTAGGAGAAAAAAGAGAGAGAGATCCGAAAAACAAAATATTCTTTTTGAAAATTCAGTTTATTTTTTATTTACGAGCAGGCAATATCGAATATCAAACTCAAGTGGTCAAGAAGTTCATTATTATCAAGGTTAGATCGATCGAGATCCTGTAAAAGGTATCTAGTAACTTCCAATAAATCATAAGGACTTTTCTCCGGTACTTGAATCATTCATTGCTTTCCCTGAAAATTACATTATACATGCGAAAATTCTGCTGTTCGCATAAAGTAATATATACTCATTCACCATCTAAGTGTATCACGCATTTCTTTCGAATCTGTGATTGTCGATATTGTGTTAAAATAGATTTGAAAAATAACGAGATTCATTCCTGAAACTTGAACCGAGCGTATTGAAACGATAAGAGAATAAACTTGAGATAGAAAAAAAGAGAAGCGAATGTTAACGTGAACTGTGCAAAGTGAAGCTGATCACAAATCAAGATAAAGTGCGAAGTTATCGTTCTCAAACTTACCACGTTTCCAGTTCCCCTTTGGTTATCTCATAACAATGACAATAACGAAGATAACGACCGTGGAGATTATTTTAATATTGTTTGTTTCATCATAATGCAAAGGTTGCTTATTAAATAAGTTAGAAATTTCCTTTGCGAACGGAATTTTTATTCGTTCATTTTCGTGAATTTACCAGCGACAAGATAACTACGTGAAGAAGGATATTTAATTTCAAGGTTCTTTTAAAATTTAAATCGTCCATTTCAATCTGTCACTTTCGGGAGTAGTGAGCCTGCTGGGCCTCGCCGATGACGACGAGGTCTTAGCAGGCAACTCTGAAGAAAGCAGGAAGAGAACACTCTGGCAATTCTACTCGACTGGGATGCTAACCCATAGTCACAGCGATGGAGAATTCCCCATTTATTCTCACGGTGAGTTTCTTCTGAAACGATTTTATTTCCGTAAGGAATATTAATATCGATTTTCATATTTTCTTCTTAATCAAGCTAAAAACAATTCAACTTCAGAATAAAAAATATAACATTGATTTTTGTCTTTTTAAATTTTTTCGCTGTTTAAAATACGATATTTGTCTATGCAGAAAAGTTCTAAATTAAAAAAGTCAGATTTTTCGTTAGGATATTATAAAAATGTGTATCCCTACATTATATCTCTACAATACTGCAATCTATTAATGTGAATTTCAGGAAACTAGAATAACAATCTCTTAGTAACTTTCAAAATCGATAATGTGAAAAATCAATTACAATTTACATATTTCCCTTTCTCGATTTTTTTTTCATTTGTTCATGATCGATGAAGGAGATGTACGAAGAGCTCTATAAAGAAAATCGCTAGGTCGATAATCCATCCTCGGTGTCAGCTATGAAACGATTTTTCGTGATTCTCGAGAAAAAACAAAAACTCATCTCTTTCTCATTCACTTGCCCTTTGTTCTCCACAGACATTAAATATTCACGAGGAGTTTCGAGTTCAAGAGTTTGTTATCGTCTTATTGAGAGATGAGAACTTTTTTTAATCCAGTTCCAAATAACGATTTCATGAAATTTTTCCTCAGTTCAAAATCATTTCATGGATGAACAAATTTTGATAATGTTACTTGATCACGGGAACCCTTCTTTTTCTCCTTTCTTTTTTGTTTTCTATCAATTTTACAACGAAGTTTGTTTACAACCCTCTTTTGTCCCTTCTTCAATGACCCCACGCACTTCTGAAAACGTACAGTGCGAACATTGCTAGATCAACCTTATATATCTTTGTTTTTCAATCCCGTCAAAATATTAATGACTCACCTAATCTCGGCGTAAGATGTAGGAATTGACCTTCGTTTCAAGTTCTCAAGTGACCATCTGTCGTTACGATACAATTATAATCGCGATAGTCGATTTTTCCGAACCTAAACAATAGATATTAATATCTATATCTATATCTATATCTATATCTGTTTTCTTGCAAGAAAACAATTCACACTCAAAATTATGTTCATTTTCATCTCTAAACGATTACTGATATAATAAATTTGTTATATGAAATAATAGCAATAACAACAACAACAATAACAACAACAACAACAATAATAATAATAATAATAATAATAATAATAATTATTATTATTATTATTATTATATTTATAATTATTATTATTATTATTATTAATAATAATAATAACAATAATTATTATATATATTATTAATAATTATATATTATTAATAATAATAATAATTATTATTAATAATATTAATAATAATAATAATTATTATTAATAATATTAATAATAATATTAATAATATATTATTAATAATAATAATTATTAATTATTAATAATATTATTAATAATAATATTAATAATAATAATAATAATTATTATTATTATTATTATTAGTATATATAGAACGAACGATTACGACAAAAATAATAAAAATACAAATGGGAAACGTCATCATATTTCAAAATTTTATTTGTTTTATTCTTATTTTTTATCCTCACGGACATACATAACTCATTACATACTTGTCAAGTATTTTAGCATCGGTAGAGTGAGTCTCTATGCTTATGTATCCAATTTCGTTTGCCTTTCAACGAATGCTCGTTAATTTGATTTTTCGAAAATATGATAGGATGCCGAGCGATCTCGTTAATAAGTATGGTAAACAGATTTTATGTACGGCGATTGATTACGCACCGAAAAGAAGTAAATATGTGTAGCTAAAGCGAATTTGAAAATAAAATCTTGCACAATTTCTTCGTCATACGTTTATTATTATTATATTAGTATTTGTTTTTAATACGTTCTTGAAAAATAATTTTATTTTATTTTCTTCTCATAATAACAAGTAAAATTGTGAAATATTTTTCATTTGTTTTGTTTACAACAAAAAACTTCGTTCTATGGTCTTTCCTTTACATTTATTTTTGTTATTATTTGTTTCCGAAGCAGTTTTGAAAAATAATATTTTTTTTCTTTTTTCTTATAATAACGAAAAAAATGGAGATATTTTTTATTTATTTTCGCTATATTTTCAATAATATCTCAGTTCTCTGAATAATATTGATTTACTTAACTATTATTGTAGTTTTCTTTAAAGATATACTTTCATCAATGCATTCAAAGGGTTGTAAAGTTTCAAGGATCTCGATAGTTAGAATTAGAACTACGATGTCTTTATCTCAACAATATAGGCGTCGAGGTCTTTGATAATATATAGGAATTATCGGTCTCCTTTATTAGCTGAAGATACAGAAGACAATTCTCAAGACCAATTACCTCTTTGTTCGTTGCATAGACACAGCGAAGTTAAACAAACGATATCATATTTTTATTTTTATATTTTTATACAAATTAATGTAACGATAATATTATACATGTTATACCATATATATACTATGTGTATATATGTATATATATATATATATATATATATATATATATATATATATATATATGGTGATGAAATATTTGAATATTTTTATTAATAATGTTTGTTAAGAAAATTCAACAATTCATTCTTTAAGTATATTTTTACGTTTACGAAAAGATTATAGTCATGGGAAAAGGATTGCTCGGTTTGCTTTTCTTTTTTCTTACTCTCATATACATATATTAAAACGTATGCATGAGTTCATATAAAATTGCAATATACTCAATATATTTGCTAACGCGCACGCGCGTGTGTGTATACACGTGTACAGGCCATTTATACATACATATAGAGTGCTATTAGTTGGAAATTACCTTTGTTCGCCGTCTACAACATTATAACAAGTTTCAAAGTGTTCAATCCATGTCGAATAGCAGGAATAGCGTGAGAATATATGAATTTTAATCTCTAGAAAATCATTTTCTTTCTTTTCTTCTTATTTTTTCATTTTCCCGATTATTTTTCCTTTTATTGTATTATCGTTAATTATTAAGTTAGTTTTAAAACATGTCATTATTTATTTATTCTTTCACTTATCATTATCCTATGTTTATAAGAGCAATAATTTATAATTGGAAAGAAGCTCTCTTTTTCTCGCAGAAAAATAAAAAAGTGCGAATAAGAAAAAGAAATATCGTTGATATGAGATTTTTGAAACGTAACATACGAGTTGATTTGTATGTGAAACGTTAAGTAATAGATGAAAGGTTACTTGCTTTTGTTGAGAATGTAAGTATAATGCATAGAACATACATTCCTTTCTATTGAAGTTGCACTTCATTGATTTTCATTGTAAAATGATAGAGAAAAAATAAGAGGAGAATCTCATTGATTATTGAATAACAGCTTGGAATATGAAAATATAAATGTACATAGAAAAAAAGAGAGAAAACATGCGTGTAGAGGCTAAAAGGCGATATTCAATAACGCTCTCGATATATTTCGCACTAAATACCCATTTTCCATTGGCTTTCAATGAAAATCCAATATCATCGTTACTATTTTTTCCTCTCTCTTTCTCTCCCCCTTTCTTTCTATCTCTTTTTTATACACAGGGGAAGCCGCGTCGCTTATGCATAGTTGTTCGCATAGTCAGGAGAGTCAATGCTTGGATTAATCGATTATCGTTATTAGGTTACCATCGTCAAGCACTTTCAAGTGGTTTACAAATTCGAGCGTGTATCTGTGCTCTTCCAAAGTGCTATTCTCTACTTTTTTCCTTTTTCGTAAAATCCTTGCTTCCTTTTGTGTATATATAGTGACAAAAAAAAATATTCAACAAATTTATCCACTTGTTTTTTCCTTAACATGTTACATTTATTAAATTATAATGAAATATTTTTGTAGAATTTTATAGATCTTGATATACGTGTATTTTTGCTTTTCTTGAAGTTCTATCTTTTTTCCTCTCTTACATTTTGGTAAGATCTTGATTTTCTTTATGTATACATAGTGATAATAAAAAATATTCAAACAACGTATCCATTTATTTTTCATACATTGAGCAAAAAATTTTATCACATTACATTTATATACAGATAGTGATATAAAACATTTTTTTATAGGTTTTTAAATAAGTGTATCATTGCTGTGAAAAGTCTCTCTTCTCTTTTCTCTTTTCCTTTTGTAAAGTTTTGTTTCCCTTTACGTATATCTTCATAGTGAAAGAAAAAAAATATTCAAAAACTTTGTACATATACCTTTTCGTAGACTAAGTAAGGACGTTTATACAAAGATAGTGCAATGTTTTTATAGAATTTTATAGATCTTTAAATGTATTTTTCTTTTTCGAAAAGTCCTTCGTCTTTTTTCTCTTCCTTTTCAATGAGATCTTGCTTTTTTCTATGTGTACAATGATAGAAAATCTATTCAAAAAATCTGTTTAATAATTTTATTATTATTATTTTCATTTTTAATAGACATAACAAGATGTCACTTTTAAACGAAAATAATGAAGAATTTTACAGATGTTTAAATAAATGTAACGCGTTAGGATTAATAAATTTTAATGATACATATACATAATCGTTTTTTATAGAAATTTATAGAAAGCTTATTTCGTATTTTTTATTATTACTGCAAAGAAATACCATTTCTTTTTTAATTTTTCACGTAGTTCATATAATATTCATTTTTTTTGTATCTACAGAAAAAATTAAAACCTCTTAAGTCTATGGAAATTTCTTCGATTTTAAATAGTTTTCCAATATTGTTTTCATCCACTGTTTACAAAGATATTAATCGTCGAAGAAAAGTACGCTGCGCAATGAAGACGTATGTATGTACGTAACATACCAATGAAATGGAAAAACAGTCACGTAGGTGTGCCCAGTGGATGAATTAAACGCTCCTCGAATAGTTAAGATCTCGTGACGCATCTTCTTAGCAAAGAAACGATATGCTAAACTGATTGTCTCGTCTCGACAATTTTTAACGATTTTATTAAGATTTGTTTCCAAAAATTTTTATAGCGATTTTTGTATTAAAGTTTTATCTTGGAAATATCAAAGTTACCAGAATTTTTACTTTTCTCTTATGTTCGAAATTATCATTAAAAAGTGCAGAGCTACAAAAAGGGTTGAACTCCGAACTTAAAGTTTCTGCGTCCCTTCACCCTCTATGTCAGATATATCTCGAAGAAGAAATTTGATCCTTCATCGTACTTGGAAGGTGATTCTTCACATAGATATTTTCATCATACCTTATGCCCAATAATGCATTGTGCCTAGGATGCTCCTTTCAATGCTACCTTCTTGAATTATCATTGAGAGCCAACGATAATTCAAGTTGTATCTTCGACATAAAACCTTTTCTCATTGGCTCATCTTAATTCATCGAATCAGTTCGGACTTTGTTTGAAGCTTCACCATCAATATTTTGGAATCAATTTGAAGTACTCGATCTGTATGGCTGAGTCTTTTTCAAGTAATTCTTTTTTTCTTTCCTTCTCGATCGAGATTTTCTGCAAGTAGGATTTGAGGAAGGGACGAGTATAATAATCCTTTAATGATCGTAACTGCTGATTATGGCCAATCAAGACTTCTTCTTGGAAAGCTAGCCCAAAAGTTGAGATTCTCCGCTGACATAAGTAGAAATCAACGAGCCGTATCGTAATAAGCTCTACTAAAACTTTTAGTAAGTATACAACAAACCATTGATAGCTTTATTTCGTACATATATACATAGGATGATATCTACATACGTACGAGTACCACTTCGACTTTGTAATTGGCTGTATAATAACTTTTCGAAATGTATTTTTGTTCTAGAGTTTTTCAAATTATACAATACACTGCAAGCACATACATACGTACATTGATAAAGAGAACTCGATGAATTATGTTTTTAGAACATGTCGAACCTTTCCTCTCAAAATTTCTAATCGATAGATACGTCCTACCTTTATTACTGATTATTTATCACTTGATTGGTGTTTTACGAATGTGTTTGATGTCTTTTCTATAGTGACATTTTGCTTCGTTGCAGGGTTGCTACTATATTAGTGCTAGTAATACTATTAATATAGACTATGTGTATATTAGTATTATTAATTCAGTATATTAAATACTGTATATTACTAAAAAAAATACAGTATGTTAGTATTTAATAATATTAGTAACATAGTGTGAGGAGAGTAGTATATTACTATTAGTAATTACTATATAGTAAACTGTTCTAAAATATAGTAAATATTATTAAATATTAATAGTAATAGGTATTACTATTACTATTACTACTAATATAGTATATTAAAGAATTTGTACTTATTACATATAGTAACTATATAGTATGAGTACTAATATAATAGGATTGTGTCTATCTGTTTCTGTATTGGTAATATATAATAATGTCTTTCTGCTAGTGTCTTATTTGTTAAATACATATAATTGCAAACTAACATATACTCTTTGAATAATTCATAAATTATTTTTTTCTATGTGAAATTGTTATTTATAAGATTTACACGATTCAAAAGAAATATTGAGTTTTTTCTTTTGACTGAAAATTATTCAGAGATTTGAATATCAGCTTGATTTGTCTAAATGATGTTTTGTATTATAAAAACGTAAAATTTACTTTGTTCAGAGGTACATTAACAGTTATAGAAGATTTCATTAAATCAAGTGCCTGTATATTTAGCAGCATTATCAATATAAATAATCTTGCCTTTTGCAAATTCTTTATTATGTTTATGATTTAATATGAAAGATATCGAAGTGTATAGGTCATTTAAGGGGTTACGCCACCTTGAGAAAAAAAAATCGATTTTTTCGGCTAGATCACTTGTTTATACTTTTAAGAATATTTTAAGCTTTAAATCATTCAAAAATTTAAACTATTACCAAAGTTATAGCAATTTTCAGTGAGCGCGGCGGAGTCGATCCAAAAGCGCTCGGACTGTTACGATAACCCAAAGCCTTGACAAAGGATTTTACATTATTCCTTTGGGTTTCGGAAGCTAAAAATAACTCAAGTATATTTATTGTCCTAAATATCGAACCCTCTTTATATAGTATATGTCTATATTATACTATAGAAAGCAGTGAAACCGTTGATTTTGATGTAAATGCATCTTTCGGGTACCGATTAATTAATTTTGTGTTCTAATAATAATAATCTGTTTTTTCTGTTATAAGTGAAGTGGTGGTAATGTGTAATGAGTGCGGCGATGATATAAACTTCTCCAAAACTTCTGTTCGTGGTCTTGGTTTTGACCTAAAGGTGAATTGTGCTAAATGTGAACCAGTTTTAATAATCTCATGTCCTTTTATCGGTGGTAAAGTATATGATGTGAATAGAAGAATAGTTTTTGTGTTTAGACTTCTTAGAATTTGTTTAGCAGGAATAGAGAAATTCTGTGGAATCATGGACTTACTTAAATTAATTTTCCACTCGTTCTACGATAAAGTTGTGAATGACATTCTCATTACTACAAAAACTATTTATAAATTGTCTATGAAAACTGCTGAAAAATTGTTGAAATTGCATCTTATATTGCAGCTAGTATATTCAATGATGGATATACTAGTGTATTAAAAATTATGCAATTACTAACTCTTGAATTTGGCCTAAGCGCGCTACAATTTACCAAACACTTGGATTCACATCGAATATCCATAGTCAACGTAAGAGCGCAACAGAAGGCAAAAGAGACCAGAAAATTGAAAAGAGTTGCACAAAAAGAAGCGGAGGACATCACAGCAACTGTAGAAGACCTCATGTATGGTCCAGGAATTGCAGATTGAAGGTTATATTTGATTGTAAGACTCTAACATCATGCTAAATTTTCTTTTGCGTTTTTCTCGAAACTACATTTTTCAAACTGGTGTATACAATATCTCAAGATCTACTTAACCGATTTGGTTAAAATTTACAACACTTATTGTCTGTAAGATTCTCTACAATGTGACGTAGGATTTTTTTGATTGGGTGCCTTATTCGAAAGTTATGAATTTTTTAAGCTGAAAATTTCGATGAAAAATCGATTTTTTTCAAACGGTTGCCATTTTTACAAAAAACTTTTTAAAATTTTTTCCCTACGTCACATTGTAGCTATAACCCTTCTAAATAATACAAAATTTATTATTTATGTTTTAGACGATGCCTCATAAAGAAATCATGTACACCATGAGTAACGATTTTTTAAACATGGTCCTACTTATTGGCTTATATCTTCGCCATTTTTTATTTTTTTTTTTAATCGTTAATATTGGAAATTCTTCTTGAAACTACAATAAATATTTATGAAATGAAGATTATGTTATATACTTAATAGCAGCGTCAAAAAAAAAAAATTCATTTTTATACCTACTTTACCGAGCGCCAACGTGGCATAACCCCTTAAAGAAATGTCAGCGAAGACGAAATTCAGTTTTTAGATTTTGTCAGTCGCTTCGAAAAATTCTGTTAATTTTTAATTTTTCACAAACGCACTAAAAAAAATATATTATTACCATTTTAGTAGCAACAAATAACACTATAAACAATTATTCTATCGAATCAAATTCAAATCGTCATGGACATAGATCAAAAATGCTAATCCTTTGTCTTGCAAAAGAATACTTATACAACTCAATCGATATCATTTTATCGGATATTGTTGTATATCTAATTTTACTGAAACCTGTTATATTGACGGTTAAGTTAAAATACGATTATTTTTCATTATAACAACAATTCGCATCATTAAATCAATCAAAGTCAACACGAATTGTTAAAGGATAATATTTACGATCTTTAACTTTAAACATTAAATCTGAAATCCGTCATATCAACAGGTTCCATAAATAAGACTAAAATTGATATCTCCTTCCACTCTTGAAATTAAATTATCGAAGATGCATAAAAATAAATAAAATCGAAAAAAACGTTCATTTTGACTTTAAGAACAAATAGAGACGAACGGATCAATCAAGTAACTATTTTCGGATCGAAGGACTTATTCGATGAGATTATGTCACCGTGGGGTAATAAAGAGATGCCGGGTGGTGGCTAAGAACGGATCGCATAGTGTGACATTCGTCCATAGATTGTAGGGGAATAACACGGTGCGGTATACACAATCCAATCATCTGCTGGTCGGTTGGTCACAGAACCGAGCCATTCTCGTCGTCATGAAGGGGACAGTTCACCGGGCTTAAGTACTGCTGGCGAACCGCATTAACGTGTTGGTATAGCTGGATCGACGGAAGCCCAGCAAGGCGTGGTAACGACGACACAGTTCTCTTCGATGTAAACACTACGAGTAGGTCGGCTTTAGTATAACGGAGAACGCCGTTCGCGAAGGCAATCTCTTCCTCTTTTTCTCTCTTTCTTACTCTCTTTGCGAACGTCTCTCATTCTCCCCCCTCTCTCTCTCTCTTTTTCTCCACAACATTTAATCGCCAGCTTTAAAGATAACAAGAAAAGACTATCGAATTTGTCATCATTTTTCATGTTTTTAGTGCCTAGATAGTAATTTGAGGATTAATTAAGTGAAATACCAAGCTTAGAAGAATAACTATAGTGTTAGCAACAGTACAAGTACAAATCCACAATCAAGTGAAAAAATGCATAGAAGAAAACCTTGTAAGATGCTGTAGAATGTAAACGTCGTTATTCGATATTTGACTTATGAACTTTTATTTTCTTATTTTTTATTTTCTTATTTTTGTCTGGACACGTGGGGCAAAAGGAAGAGACTCGAAGGAGTTAGGTTTGATTCATAGTAATTACTGACATAAAAAATACAGACCCACCCAACCTCGGGCGTTTTCCATTTCTCTCTCCTCTCTCTCTCCTCTCTCTCTCTCTCTCTCTCTCTCTCTCTCTCTCTCTCTCTCTCTCTCTTTTCCTCGAGTTGAGAAAGGTGTGCCTTTCATGTACGATCTATATAGTTATTAACCATGAACGATGAATAGTGTTCCATCATCACTGGATTCTTGAGGATAAGAATATACGTGCTTGTAACTTCTATTCAAGTCTTCCGACGAGAACGTAAACATGAATTCAGTTGGGAAAAGTAGTCCCTTCGAGAGAATTCGTTATATCGTTATAGTTATATAAATTTGTGGAAACCGAGCGAATAGAATATATTGTTGAGAAAAGTTTTATCAGATCGGTTCTTCCATCGACGAAGTTCCAAAAGGATTCCCAAAGGAACGAGAAAACGAGGAAAGAAAGAGAGAAAATAAGCGAGTCGATAAATTTTTTTTTTTTTTTTCTATCGTTCGGTATATCTACACTTGAAGTACAATCTCAGTGAGTAAGTGATTCAGTGTGCATTGAAAGATGTGACGAGAGTGCGAAGTCTCCTAGGGATAGGTTAAATATGAACTTGGTCAAATGGAGAATAGTGAGTATCAACAAGTCATTTCAAAGGAAATCGGATCTTTCGAAGTGGGCGTCGATTAAACAAAGAATCTCAACGTGGCTTTTGTTTTCTCACCACGAGCTTGCACGAATTTGGCGTAATTGGAAAAAGAAGAAATCACAAGGACGAAATTTTTTTTTCTGATGATCACTTGAACGTTCATTCAAAAGTTTTCATTAGAACAACTAAATTACATGGTGTGCATCGTTTACTTCAAAATTTCTACCTCGATTTTAAGATGAGTCTCTGGCGATTTGGTCCTCTAAAAAACGGTAAGTTTTTTTGTATAATTTTTCTTTTTTTCTCTTTCCATGCGTTTGCCGCTTGTTAAAGTGACAGATTACGAATGATCAATATTTTTAAATGTCACCTCGACAAAAGGTAATCTTTTAAAGGTAATCTTTTGTCAGGATATCTGTGCTAACTCGTAGTTTAGTTAATGCGTTCGCCCGTGAAAAGAAGAGGAAATTGAACGAGAAAGAAAAGCTTTCCAAAGCTTGTAAACTCGATTTCTTTCAAAAAATTTTATATGAAAAAACTTTCACACGGTAATATAAGCAGAGAGAGAAAGTGAGGGAGAAAGAAGGGTAGAGAGAGGGGGGGAATCAAGAGCTTTTAACGGATGACAAGATACTTGCATCTGCATAATGAAGCTAAAAAGTTTGTGTTTTTATCATCGAGCCTCGAGAATTTTAGGTTTATTTAATTATTTTTGAGGATGGTATGAGAAATTAATCATTTTTATTCTCTCTCTTTCTCTCTCTCTCTCTCTCTCTCTCTCTCTCTCTCTCTCTCTCTCTCTCTTTCTTTCTTTTCTTCTTGCTGTTTTCCTTTAGTACATTTAAACTTTATTTTTCTCATTCAAAATAAACACTTTTTTCTGTTTTGTTTTTAAGACAAAAAAACTTAGTTTGTGTAACTCTAAGGGAGATTTTTTTACGTTAATAATTCAAAATGGATCATATATATATATATATATATATATATATATATATATATATATATATAGAGAGAGAGAGAGAGAGAGAGAGATGAGATTGTATATAAATATATATAGAAAGAAAGAAAAAATGTCGCCTTACGATTAGTATGTTTCATGTCAGGATTTAAATATAAAACATACGCAACAACTCAATTGCAACGATTTTCTCTCTCTCCGCCTATTTCTTCAAACTAACGCGTATATTGCACCTGAAAAAAGCGTTGGTGCTCTAGAGAGATATAAAGGAAAAGTAGTTTGAGTGGTGGTGAAATTGTGGCTGGCGGAGTGCTAGGTGGAAAAAAAAAGAGAAACAATTTTCCGTAAAGTGTGATACGGTGCGAAATAGTGGTGGTGGTTACGTATGTAACAAAAAGACTTAAAGACGTGATATCAGAGTCTCCATAGCGCGATGCTTTCAAAAAGAAACATACGACCATCTTACACTTTTCTTCTTTTTTCGTCATTTTCTTGCAACACTCTCGATCTTCGTTCTACCCACATTCCGTATTTGAATATTTTTCAACATTATTCTGACTTTTCCTATTTTTTGTTTTTCCTACAGTTAATCCACGTTTATCTGTTATCTTACAGATAAGCATAGATCGTTGAATTACGTGATAATAGTATTATATATTCAAAACGATTAAAAGAAACGAATGTATTTAATGTAGTGAATAATAAATGAATAAAGTACACATACACAAGGAGATATTTGTATGTAGTTATTCTTCATATTTTAGAATCTTTTGGTTTAATATATTGTGGAAGAGTATAGCCATGAAATAATAATCTTAACTTTTAAACAACACTTCTTAGTACGTGTCGTCTGTTCTCCGACAAGTCACAGATGATCTTCTTCGTCTACTCCGTGCTTTTTCGTTTTTCATCCTCGGTGAGAAAAACTCCACGCCCTTTCTCTGTGTCCTATCAGCAAATTGAAGCACGTCTTGAAGAATGTAAGACGGCTATGACGCTGGCAGTTACTTTCTATACACGTGTATATGCACGTATATAATGCACTTATATACATTCACATATAAAGGAAGGCACGTTCTTCAGCGGTAAGTTTCGTCGACTCGACGATATAACAAGACGAAGCGAGAAACTACATAGCGCACTTGGTAGCGATGCACAACGGTATGTTGACATAGAAAAGTGGCGGTGATATTGAATAAAATACTGGTGAGTCCGGAGACCATCGAAAGAACTCGTGCCTCTCTTATCGAAAGACACTGCCTGGTCTTTTCCTTCCTTTTTTCTTTTCCTTTTTTTGCACATTTCGCGACCATTTTCCTTTGCATTTTCATTCAATTTTTTACTTTCGCAAAAATGGTCAGTCTGCGGGTATACTGGGTATCCTTTCATACTCATATAACAAGTGAAATATTTCATTTGAAATATTTCGATCAAATTTCTGTTACGATTTATAAAAATAAAAAATGAGAATATTACATTTTTTTATTCAGCGAAATATGGATAAGTACACGCGAGTTAAATAAAAAAATAAAATTTCAATAAGAACGTTTTGGATGGCTTACATTGAATACCTTATATACGATACACGTATAAGACGTATTTTTTGAAAAGGAATTTTTATATCATACATTATATCTTAAAATCACAAAAAGATTCGATACTATTTATATATCTACTTTTTAAATTTCATTCTTGGATTTTCTACAGAAGAAAAAACGGTAATAATTGTATTTTGATAGATAAGATGACAACGATTTACCTTACATAACATCACCGTTTTCGTATCGTTTCAGTTTAGCTTTAATACAGTTACTATTACCAAAGTATCTTACTATTACAGTCGCGTTACTCTTGACGATTGCAACTGCAATTGCAGCAGTGAGACGACGCCTTGCTCGGGCCATTGATTTCGTCGAATACTCGAGTATATGTCGAGTCTTCGTTATTTATCTTCCCCTTCTCTCTCTTTTTTTTATTTATAGCGAAGGAATAGACAGAGAGAGAGAGAGAGAGAGAGAGAGAGAGAGAGAGAGAGAATGTGTTCTTAACGACAGTCAACGAAAATAGAAATCGTTGCAATTTCCGTAGAGATCGAAAAGTTTCTTGTTGCTCTGATAAAAAAGCAATTTTAATGTCTACGAGAGGAAGATTTACTTGTTACTTGTACTTAACTCTTTCCTTATTTTGTCTTCCTATCAGTACGCTCAATTATACTTTATTTATCGTCTTTATTTTTCTATGGTCTTTAAAAATTTCGTAAATTCACATTATATACGAACTACAAATTTTGAACCCGTAATCCTTCAAGAATATTCCTAAGTTAGCTTCATATCCAAAATACAAATTTTGAATCCTTAGATCTTTGAATATTAATTCCTTTTCCATATTTTCTTGCTTTTCACTGATTGGATGATCTGTGCCGCTTATAAAACGTATTGCAACGTTGAAGGCGAACATCTTTATTACAGTTGTAATAAAGCCGAACTCTGTACTTCGTTGAAATAAAATCTCAGCTTTTTATAAATCAAGGATCCTTAATTGTGTTTTTTAAATAATATTCCAAATCCATACTTGATCTTGAGGAATTGAGTTGACTTAGACATCACAATAAAATGCAAAGTAGTCTAAGTTGCATAAATCTTACAAGACTTTCTTTTAACGACGGTTTTAAATCCTTCAAACAAGAAAATATCTACACAAGTTGTATTACATATTGAAGTTGATTAAAAAATTGTTACGAGACACAGATAACTCTGCTATCTTTACGAAATTAAACAAAAAAAGGAAGAAAGAAGGTAAGATTCGTTGTCGTCGGTAAAGATGAACGTATTTATCGAATGTGATACAGACGAAACAGCTACGATCCTCGTTTTTCTTGATCCTTCTTTTTCTCTTTTTTCCGTTTATTTAGTATTTTTTATCTTTTATTTTTTTTTTTTAATTCCCGTTCGTCGTATTCATCAACGTCACTGATAAACCTGTAGCCGATGACGAAGTCGATATTTTATTATTTTTATCTCAAGCCTTTCTTAGATGTTAAATCAAAGGGATGAACTCTTGCGTACACGACGAAGAAACGATCATGGCTACCTGCTCGAGAATTATTTATACATTATAAGATTTAAGAAAAACAAAAGGAATATTTATTATTTTATCGATTATCGATAGGTTTAACGTTCGTATTAATACGAGGAAATACCAAATGCGTAGACTCTTTATCAACGTTTATCTTGATTAACTTCGTGTTTTCGCAATAACGGATAAAACAATATGCTTTTATTATATATTAAGCGAATGGATAAGCTTGTGTCTCTCGTTTATGACTGGCATATGAAAGAAGCATCGATGCACATCGGCTGCTGAACTCGAAAGATTAATGACGTCTTTCATAATAATCCACAAGATTTATTTCGCGCAAGCTCTGTATCGTATCTTCTAACGTCTCCGGTTCTATATTATTTTTTAACATTCTGTTCATAAATTTTCGTTACTCCTTCATAGAATGCGTCGTTCTTACACTCCTCTCCTATATCTTGAAGATACACATCGAAACCTCTCCTATGTCTTGAAGATGCACGTCAAGTTCATGTTACTTCTCTTCCGATTGCTTGTATTTAAAGATGGAATCTAAAATACTTCGAATCGTTTTGAATTTGTTTCACTTATTTTGGTGATAAATTCGGATCACTTCGAATTTGATTTGAAACATGCAAAATATTGCAAGTCTTGATAAGTTTAGTATCCTTTACCACTTTTCTTATTTTACTAACAGTAGACTCATTTCGAATCGCTTCGAATCTATATAGTAAGTTCAAGCATGATTCAAAGCTAATAGACTTAAAAGTCTTGATCGTTAACTCATATGTTTTAGTCTTCAAAGTTTCAATAGGTTTTGAAAGCTTGATGAGTAATCAATATCTTACAAGCATTTTGTCTACTTTTATTGAACCAGTATTATTAATATGAAATATTTAAGAAAACCTGGAAAATTTGAATTAACACAAATACATTTGTTTAAATTATTCGCTTTTATAGCCTGCAATACAAATCACGAATTTGATTGATATATAAGAAATGAGAGAAAGAAGATAAATTAAAGTGGAAAAAATAATTATATTACTTATTCAATAATAAAATTGTATTTAGAGACAATATAATGTAATATAATGTATACCGAGTATAAAGTGTAGTAATTATATTTAAAGTTAAATAATTATTTTGATCATTTGAAAAATTTGCAGCTTATTTGTTTATTTTTAACTTTAAGATGTTTCATTTTACACTATGAAATTTATACATGAAAAAAATCACCACGCTTAAAGTTACGAAATCAGGTACTGAAATACTCGGACTCAAGTTCACGTATCCAGATATTCAAATCCAGATTTCAAATTACAATGAGTGATTCGAGTACTGGGATAGTAACAACACTAATCAGTGCCAAAAAAGATACATTAAAACATATTACTTTGAATTTAATCTTGTTACTAAATAAATACATAATAAAAATGTAGCGATGCAAAATTCGATATATTGCGCACAAAAAGTATTTATTGTCGCTAGCACAACGAAAATGACGAAATACTCGAGGCATATTAAGATTTTTAGGCGTTGTAAGTTTGGAATCATGTTCGAAGCTATGAAATGATTCGAAAATGGTGTTTTAGATTCCAACACGTGAGTCCATTATGGCTCGAATAACGAAACTGACGAAAGACTCGAGATTTATCAAGACTAATTAAACTTCGAAAAAACTTCGAGGTTATCATAGCGTTCCAAGTTTCGCCGCTACTTATACATATCCTCTCCTTATTTTTACCAGGAAAAATATATTTCTTTTAAACGAGATAAATGAAGTTTAGGAAATAAGAGGAAAATGCTTTCACTAAATGGATCTTGATCGATTTACGTGAGGTGTGTCATCGTAGAGATCGTGGAAATTTTTATTAAAATCTGTCTTGTTTGTGAGACAGAACGTCGTAACGATTGAGTAAAAGATCTCGAAAAATCAAACAATGGGATAAACGTCAAACGGGTTGATTTAATTGCTCGGTGTAAGCGTTAAGATTGCTATTTTTTTCATAATGAAGATGTATAACAAAAGGGAAGAGAAGGAAGGAGGAAAGAAATTAGAGTGTTCGTCTCTACGTTCGTAAAACCACTGACGTTAATGAATATTACATTCTCCATTAAGACAATAACGTTCAGCAAGAGACTTATCAATGTTTGGCTATTCATTTTCTAATATCGTAAATAATTCTCCAAAACTTCTATAAACTTCTATCATTGTCAGATTTAAATATTTCAATCAAACTGCAAAGATAAAATGAAAATGTTCATGTTTATAATAAAAATAATTAAATCATATTTTAATTTGTTTGTCAAAGTATTTAGATGCATTTAAGGTCGTATTTAATCTTATTATTGTATTATAATTACAAAAGATTCTAAAATAGATACTTCTCGAGCGTTTGATCGTACGTTATTACCGGTATTACCGGTATTATGATTATTCTTATCTTTTTTTGAATGTTGATTAATAAATAATCATTAACTAATTTTGAAATTATATTATAAAAATAATATAATATGGATATTAGTTATTTATAACATGAAACTTAAATTACTATTTGGTCAAAGTGCGCGTTCATCGTAAATTCGCTTTTCTTGGTTAAATATCATTTGTGGCGTTTCAAGGAACGGATGGGTGACCGCACCACAAACGCGCAGCCGGTGTTGCTTCTTTTCTTCTTCATCTCTTCTGCTGCTTGTGTGTGATGCTTTCTCTTTCTTTAACTTCTTTGTTTCTTTTCTATCACAATGGTTTTTCGTTTTCTGCTATTATATACAAGCGTTTAATTATATATTCCTAAAACTATGATTATTATTATCTTTCATCGTCGACACCCTTCGTTAACACACTGCATTTTCTGTCTTAAAAGAAAAGTGCGGTTCAACATGAAGGAAAAATAAAAATTGGTATGTATCGCTCCACCCTGGATTTTGATTATACACTCAAACGTTCCAGGACTTAACAATTATACCAAACACATTTCTTTTAATTTTTCTTAGATATTTATAGTACTGTTTATCGATATTTTTTAATATGTCAAAGGCATCATTGAACTTGTATTTTATCATTTTGAAGTCATTTCTATCTATCTTCGCAAACTTTCCAGCGTGAGCACATTATCAGAGATGCATATTTTTGAATAATATTATATATTATATAAATATTTATATGTATATCTTATAAATGATTTCTTCAGCTTTCTGTGGAAAACAGCTCCTTATCACTCTATGGAATCTTTGGCTTGACATTTCGCAGCTTCTGATTTCTTGTCATCGAGCAGCTGTACTTGAAAATTTGTAAAAGCATATCGGAACGTAAATGTGACTGATACTTGGCAGCAAACGCGTTTTAATTCAAGTGGTCGTTAAATGAACGCTGGTTCATCTCTCTCGTCGCGTTTCTCCTTAATTACACGACATGCGCGTCATCCGATCACTGCTAAATCGTAGACGCGTAATTAGTTTCTCTGAGCAAAGAGAGAGAGAGGGGGGGGGAGGAGGGAGGGAGAGCCACTCTTTATATCGTGTCTATCGAGATTCAAATCCGCAGCGCGTTATTTTTTAGGATGAAAAGTACGCTTCAAGAATGGGGAAAGAAGGTTATTGAGATAGGAAAAAAGTAATATTACTTACCATAGGAAGAAGGGGTGAAACTGTGCGTGGACTACGATGTTTCTCATATTTCAGTCGTTAGTTGTGACAGCGGCTAGACTGGGTTGAACCATCGTTATCGTTGGTGTGTAGGTCCACGAGAGTAGGTTTAAATTAGCGAGTCTAGACGCTTCGGAAATACCACATGCACCGCGTCATTACCCATAATGCGCCGTCTTTCAATTCGAACGTTCGCGCTTCGATGCTGCTCTTACTTTGATCTATTTCCTCGCGCGAAACGAGAGTTCGTAGCTCGTGAAAGAAACAGCATGCCTGAAGCATTAAACCCAATTCAGACATGAAGTATTTAGGATCAATCGTAGAAAAAAGCAATCGAACGGCTATCGATCATTGTGTTCTCTACAGTGTTATCCTTCGTTCGTTAAAACTCTGAAACAATAGATGGACATCGCGAGATGTCATTATTGGTAAACAACTCGTCGTTGTATTATCATATAATTATTTGGAAATGGTCACCACAGGTATATCAGAAAAGTAAGAACGATTATGAGAGAAGGAATCGTAGAAGAAAATTTCGTTAAATTCGAAAGAAAGGCGCTAATAATTGAAGGAACGAAAGAACAGAGTTACGACGAAGAGAGGATAGATTAGTTGGTCGCTTCCCCCACTAGAGTTCTCCCCACCAATCACGCCGACAGAGCATCGTCCCATGGTCGTTAACGTGGACTAGCGGCGCCTCGTGGCGCTGCTGTCGCGTGCTAGCGCTCAGTGCTCTCGAGTCTTGCTTGGTGTGTGTTTCGTGGTGCGATTGTGTCGTCGTTGCCATCGTCTTTCTCTCCTCCTCCTCCTCTTCCTCCTCCACCTCTAACTCCTCACCCTCTCTCTGTCTCTTTTACTCTATCTATCTATCTATCTATCTATCTATCTATCTATCTATCTATCTATCTATCTCCCATCTTTCCGCTTCCTCTCTCACTCATTTATTCCCTCACGCCGTTGTCTCTCTGGTACTCTTAACAGTCCGTTTGTTTGTACGTCGCATCCCGTGCGCTCGCAATTAATTTCGTCGCGGATCCGTCCAGGCGAGCTCCCAACGTCTCGCCGTGTGCATCGACGAAAGGAGGCGAGTCGTTGGAGATTCGCAAGAGGTACGTTTCGTGCGTTCCGCAAGGAGTCGTTTCCGCTGGAGAGAGGAGAAATAGAAGAAAAAAACCGAACCTATGCTGTTTCTCTCTTTCTCTATCTTGCGTATGTCTCGTGATCTGTTATGTGCCAAGAGTGTAGTGTATGGTTTTTAAAGTAGCAAAGTGCGCAAACTGTTCCGTGTGTGAATGCGTCCGTCCATTGGACTTGCTTCGTCGCGGCATTGCCGTCGTCTTCGTACTAGTAGTATAATAGTGTAGTAGTAGTCGCGACATCGCCCAAAAAACGAATCGACTACGGAATTTTGCCCTCCATTTCTGCGTCTGCCACTTTCGCGTTTCAATTTTTCACTCAATAATCCGTCGATTTTATAATATTACCTTACTACTACTATTATTATTGTAAGTATTATTATTATTGCTACTACTACTACTCTACTACTACTACACTACTAGAATACTACTACTACTACTACCACAATAAAGTTTGAGTCGGCGTCGCGCGTGCGACGTTGTGTTACGTCCTCGTAATATCGTCGTGAGTATGCGCGTAGTATACTCTGTTTATCTATCATCGGCGCGCCCTCTCTTTCTCTCTCACTCCTCTGCCCCCCGCCCTCACTCATTTTACCCGTTCTCTCACCTGCCGACATCACCACCGGCTCGCAGGTGTCTCGTTTGCCGACCGTTGTCTTTGTGTGTCGTTACTGATGAAGAAACGAGGGAGGTGTAAGAAAAGAGAGATGGAGAGGGAGGAAGGCAGGGAGAGAGAGATAGAGAGAAAGAGAGATTGTAAAAGACAAGGAGAAAAATATTTAAATCATCGAAAAATAACTATCTTACGAGATGCTCCTTTTCGTTCTACGAAAAACATATACATATCTTTTTTCTTTATTATCATCGTCGGAGGAAGATCAAAACAGAATAAAACCAAAAATTGTTATTCGATTTTATAGATAATTTTCCAATTATTTTTCATCCTCCTGTATAACCTTTCGGGATAGGCATCGTGTACTAAAATTTGGAGGTTACGGATGCTGTCGAGATTATGACTACCTACGAAGCAGTATGTCTAATTTTACCTTTCATCTCATTTCGTCGCGTTAGTTCTCTCAATGTCAGTTTTTTTCCCTTCGTGTAATTCCATTCTACGATTTTATCTCTAGTTTTTATCAATCATTTTTTCTCTTGGAAATTTACCGAGCGTCAGTCAACCTCTTTTCATCGAGTTTAGGAAGAAAGTCACATTTTACTTCAAAAAACGATATTCCTTAATAAGGAAACACGTAAATCATAAACCAATAGCATGCTCAAGGTTCTTCTTTTAGATACATTTCTTCTCTCTCCGTAGATAGGGTTTGTAAATTCCACTAACGTACTAATCGCGTTCCTTCGACGATTTTACTCTTGGGATATTTGAAAGAGACGAGTAAAGAGAGAAAGAGCTTACATAATCGGGCTGAATATACATACATATATACATATTATATATATATATATATATATATATATATATACATATACATATACATATACATATATAATGTCGTAGGTAATGTATGTTTACGATGTAGCATCGTGTAAGCCTGAACTCGTAAACAGCAGTTGACTTTATATATAAATATACATATACACAGATATATAGACACATATATATACATAAATGTAGTACGTAACGCGAGAAGCACGGAACGCGTGCGTTCGCACGAGTGTATGTATGTCGCGATGCGTCCATTAATCGAGGCAAATGTAAGCACGTTAAGTTCGTCCAATTAAAATCGTCGAATGGTTGACGGTTAGAAGGATTACTAGGGAAGGAGTAATAAGAATAGAAGGGAAAGGGAGTTGTACACAGGGCGAAAAACACGGAGGCAAAGCCTCAGCGACTCTCTTCCAGGTCTATTATAGGAAAAAAGAGACACTTTGTGTGTTGTGTTGTCACTGCGGGACGAGGGCAGCACAATACGGACCATTCATACGACGTTGACGATAACGATGACGACGACGACGACGATGATGACGATGACGACGACGACGATAACGTCTCGGCCGTTAGCGTCGATTAACATGCTTTTCCTCTTTCCTACTACGTAGAAAAACAAGACACATCTGATGATAAAGTGGGAAGGTAGGGGGAAAGAAAATATCAACAGCAACAGAAAGAAAGAACAAAACGAAAAAATCATCGGGCTTTCGTCCATTCGAATTCCGTCTTGAAAGGGAAATGAGTCGTTATTTTCCTACGTTTTTCCTTAACAACATTCGATTTCATCTTATTGCAAAAGTGTTATCTCGCTGAGGACATTGAGTAGGGAGAAGGAAAATAGAGATTGATGTGTGTCATAAAAAGTGAAAATTGAAAAGGTAGATCATAATCGTCGATACGTGATTGATTTCTAATCCCAGGTTTTCTAATTCAACAACAACGACGACGACGGGGTCGTTTTCAGTGAGGTCCGTAGGAGTTCGAAGAAGTCTGATTTTAGAGCGACTTCCGTTGCGGAAGTCTGCAAGAGTCTTTGTGAACAAGGAAGGGGAAAGAGGAATAGAAAAAAGGAGTATCAAAGGTGGTGAAAGAAGAGGAAGAGAAGAAGGGAGAAGGAAAGAAGCGTGGAAAGAAGATTTTTTCTTGGTGTCGGATAGTTGGAATCGTCGAGCCGTGGAGCCGCATCACAGCAGCAAGGTGCGACGCGAGCCGACCACTCGAGCAGCCGTGCATCAGGATGTTCCCTGTGCCATCGAGAGGGCCCATCCGGTAGCTCCGTTGCCGGCTCTCGTCGCGATCCTGAGACCCTGGAGGAGGAAGAATCGTGGACAACGTTCGAAGGAACGATCAGGGAAGAAAATGTCGGTCAGGGTCAGCGGGGTTTATTTGGTGCCAGCATCGGCCACCACCACCACCATCACCAATAGCGAAACGAATAACGAGAGGAGTAACAATAATCTCGTTCCTTCGCACGAAATTAATAATCAACAGCAAGCTCAGCAACAACAGCAATATCATCACCATCATCATCATCATGATCATCATCAGCAACAACAGCAGCAACGGCAGCAGCAACAGCAACAACATAAACAACAACAGTACCATGCTACTAAGACGGTCACCATCGCCACTGCACCGCAACGGAGCAATAGCCTCGATTATTTAAACTTCGAAGAGAAACGACAAATCATCGCGTCCTCTTTGTCCCTAAGTGATTTTCTGGCTCACGGGCCTGCCGCTGCAGCGGCGGCTGCGGCCAAGGAAGTTGCGGCGAATACCGTCATTGGTGAGTACCGAAGAATACCCTAAAGAATTTCAAGAGACATCGATAAAGACTCATCCGATCGACCGTACCAAGAAAACGAGACACCTTGTCTTATCTTTTCTTTTCTCCTTTTTTTTTTTTTCGTATTTATCGACTTTCTAGGTAAATGCTTCGTTTCACGGTAAATTCCATAGGGAAAAAGAAGTAAACGGTTATTACGCAGTTAGGAAAAGTTGTTTCAGATCCAAACGAGTAGTAGTCTCATCTTTCCGGGTTGAAGAGAGCAAAATGTATACCTTCTACTCGCGTTGCCTCTTTTCTTTTTCTCTTTTTCTCTTTCCCTCTTTTCTATGAGTACTTCCCTTCCGCCCTCTTCCTCCTTCTCCTCCTCCTCTCCCCTCTCTCATTCTGTTTTCTTCTCGACTTCAGAGGGGAGACCTTCCTCAAGGCGGATCTCTGTGAACTCGCGATGGACAACTACAAGCGAAATATCGCGACAACGCCTTTGCAACGTTGCCGACTGAGTCACGTGCTCTTCCAACGCTGATGATCGATGATCGATCTGTGCGCGCTCTACGCGACACGTGATCGGCCTTCTCTCGTATCTTCTCGACGATTTTGACAACTACGGCTACGATAACAACACAACTACGACGGCATACCGTTCTTGAGACGACCTCGACAAGTACACCTTTCGGCAATGTTTCCTTCGAAATTGAATAGTTCTGACGTCATTTTATGACTTCTGACCTACGCAACAATACTTCTCTTACTTCTCTTCACATTTCTCGATTAGATCTCTCGGCGAAAGAAATAGTGTGAATTTCAAAATTTGTGATTTATCTTTTTCACTTATTTTAGTATTTCTCGATTAGATTTTTTGACAAAAAATCAAACATTTTTAAGTTCTTAATGAAATATTTGTTAATGAGTAAAAGAAAACATGGCCGATATCTACAAAAAAATAACACTCTTAATTTCAATATTTTCGATATTTCTTATTTCTAATCGTATTCCTTGAGTCCTCTATACATAATATAGATAATTTTCAAATTTTTATTAATCACTTGTCTATGCATGAAATGACACGTTAATTTATAAATCTTTGGTGATCATATTTTTCCTTTTCGTATTTCTCTATTAGATCTTCGACATAATATAAATTATGTTCAAATTCTTAGCTAATTGTTTATCTACAAGAGCTAAAATCTTTGATATGATTCCTTTCACTTGTTTTCGTATTTCTCGATGATATTTTTAAATTATTAGCTAATCGTTTATTAACAGAAAACAAATTCTTATGATTCTTCTTACTTTTCTTCATATTTCTTGATAAGAAATTCGAACAACACATTTGCTAATGAGTAAAATTAAATGTAATTAACATCGTATGAAGTAAATGGTATGAATTTAAAAATCAGTCGAGATGATCTCTTTTTCCTGTTAGCAATAATGTTTCATCGGTGATTCCGAGAAGCGATGACGCGTTTATGAAGTACGAGAGTCTTTTGGTACTTTAGTCGTGTAAGTACGATGAATATCATCGTTCGGCCTAGAAAATGTAATTGTGCAATATTTAATAGTATAGCGGAGGAAACGATATACTGTCAGTAGTGGCTGATAGTCGTCGAAGCGAGTAACGGGCGCAGAATGTACAGACCTAATATGGCAACGCCGCACGGAAATCATTCATTGAGTGGAGAACCGCCAGCTTGTCAGCGGCGAGTGCTCACTCTCACCGGCATGGATAGCGCGTGCATGCGTGCGTACAGGTGCACAAACTTTATACATAGAACCAAACTCATCTATTTTTTATTAATGATTTCACTGTTCACTCATCAATCGAAATTTGAATTTTTATTTGGAAATTCGTACTTGATAATGTCTCGACTAGAATTTATTATGATTCCGTATTCTATTCGAAATTGAATTCCTCTTATATGTACAGTGTACGAGAAATTACGTTTTTAAATGAATATAAAGAAATTAGTATGTGCATTATATGAAGTGTAAAAAATATAAAAATATCCTTCTTTTTTGCAGTAGAAATGAATATATGGATTTTATAAATTTATTTAATTTTTTTTTGTAAGATTTATATTATTCATATTATTATTATTATTATCTTAGTAAGGTCTATAAGATTGTTATTATATCGTAATACTTTTCACAAACATACACACACACAAAATCAGAGCTGCATAGATAAATGCATGTATTCATTTATTATAACAAAATCTTTAAATGATAATTTTGTTTCTTTATAATGTAGCATATTAATTCTTAAAATATTTATTTAAAATTACAGACAGTTCGATATAGATAAATTATTCAGTTTCAAAGTATTCGAATTGATATATCTATGTCTCATTATATGTTGAATCACGATTTGATTCAACATTTTTTTCGTTAGTTTCATGCGATCAAAAGAACGATGTCGAACCATATTATTACAAAAACGATCTGTATTTTCCCCGTTTAGTTTATCTCCATCGTTTGATTCAACCGCTTGAACCTATCCATTTTTCAAGCGCTTAACTTAGCGAGACAATCGTTCGAAATCGTTTTATCGTTTTACGGAAGAAAAAGTAAACTCGTGAAGAGTACGAATGAACGAACACTAGACGGAAATACTAAATTCTTTTCTTTATAGAATTGTAAATTCAATGCGTTGTGGTTTTACCACTAATGTCATTACGAAAGCAAACTCGATATTGCTTTCGATACGTTGCTTTTGAAAAAGACATTCTTTCGATTTTCTTTGTCTTTGTCTTTTATTATTTAAACAAGATATCGTTTGATAATAGCAGTATGATCATTGAAACAACAAATATTTCTTTTATTTTAAAACATTTCGATAATTCGATAGAATAATCGATAGAAATGTTGTTACAAAGATTTGATCGTTGATACTTAATATATTCTTTTCCTTTCAACGAAGAAGCAACAAGAAGTAACTATGAGAAAGAAAGAAAGAAGGAATGAAAGAAAAAGATCATTTTCTTAAATTATGTCGAATAATTTTCCTGGAGAAAGATGCAAGGAGAGATAAATGAAACACACCGTATTTTTTTCCTTGGAATTTGCACCGATGTGTTTCGTTACACACTTACATAATTATATAATACATTCAGCTCCGTCTGACAATGAGCTGGCGTATCAAGATTATTGATTGATTGATTCTTTTCTTTAAACAGTAATCTTTGGTAGTCGTAGTAATAGTAGGCAATAATAGAAAAGGAAGAAGAAAAAATCGTAGGTGATATTCGTAGGTAAAATTCTGAATCTTTCATATTTTTCACTGAGAAAATACACAAAATAATTTAAATTCCTTCCCTGCGATTTAGCCTTACTCAGTAAGCCATCGTAAGGCGCGAAATTCAAATGCCTATTCGTTACTGACTGAATTGAGAATGATATTTCTCTGAGTGAGAATAACATTTTCTTTTCTTACTTCTTTTTTTCTTTCTTTCTTTCATTCTATCTTTCTTTTTTTCTTTCACTATGAATGTTTTCACGTTGAAATGGATTCTGCGGATAGGGTTGTTGAACGAGAAAGAGTCATAAGAAGAGGTTTGAACTCTAGAAAACGCGTCTCATGGAAGATTCATCCTCTCATTTCACGATTCTGTATAGCCAAAAAACGGCCTTTACCAAGTAGCAAGCAAGGGCCTCGAAGAAAAGAAAAAGCTTTTTCTCGTCCGTGCTATATACATACGTAACTCTATGATATCTGGACTTGTTGTCTGTTGGTGTAGATTTCTAAACTCGCCAATGAAGTCGTTTCAATCTTCTCCATAGTTTTTTCTCATAATCTCGAGGAAAGAATCTCCTTTAGACTTTTAGCTTCGTTGTATACTTTTTTTCTATCTTGAGGATCTCTTCTTCGATAAATTCGAAGAAAAAAGAGAACATCTTTCGAGTTCGAATGGAACTTCGGTAATTTTAAGTTTAATTCTCGTTAACAAACAAACGCGAACGTTTCCGTTAAAAATTTAAATTCGATTTATTAAATCTGAAATATCTTATAATAAAAATGTATTTCTTTAATTTCATAGAAATTCATTGATTTCTTCGTCGTCCTTTCCGAATTATCAAATGTCGTATTTTAAGTTTACTGCGAATGTTAAGGTTATATATCCTGTATCGACCGTAAATTTTATGCTGAAACCGATAAATATATCGAACAGCGAATCGATCAGATATTTGAGAGATTTTTTAGTCTTTTTGACATCGTTAAAAATGAAGAAAAAAACTTTAGTTCATTGATATATCGTAGAATTAACGTTGTCCAGGAATAATGAACTTTCTTGCTCGCACTCTCTTTCTCTTTTTTCTGACCAACAGTTTAGTGAGTGATCGCAGCGTGTTGGTATTTGCGGAGGTGTCTGGCAAGTGGCAAAAAGGATGAATAACTTCGAGCTATTTTTGATGATGTTTGATATCGATCACCATTTCTCATGACAGCCACCAAGCAATAGAAAAAGAGATAGAAGGAGAAAGATAGAGAGGGGGGGAGGAGGAGGAGAGAGAGAGATTTTGTAATGGTTGGATTGTAATTTTCCGTATGAGCTTTATCAAGATCTTCGTTACACACTTGGACATGCACGTTTAGTTATACTTTTTCCACAATTACGAGAATTTCCAATGTTAAAATTTAAATGCCATATAACGGTCAATCTACATACTTTCTTATATACAGAAACGTCATGGGAACGTCAGTAAAACACAAACATGGGGTTCCTGCTTTTTACCTCACGTTTTTTGTTCCTTTGGAAAGTTCCGTTTTAATTTGAATCGTTTCGTAAATTTGATAAATGTTTCTTTTTTTTTTTGGTAGATGTCCATTATTTTTCTAATCTTCCAGATATTTTTACATGTGTCTATTGGGAAATATTACTTCCCGTAATAGCTTTCATTCAAGTACAGTAGCAATTTTTAAAAAATCACGACTCTCTCTCTCTCTCTCTCTCTCCCTCCCCCTTTCTCTTAATATTAGATATAAAGGAAATTTATTTTTCATATATCAAGATAGACTCGTCTGCGTTGTTGCTCGAAGAACTTAAGAAGAATCTTTCAACGTTATTTATGGAACTTAACGTCCATGAAAAGTCTTTTGGATTTATTTATCCTCCCTTCTCAATATCGTTTTCATCCATTTGATACATTCCACTAGCCCAATTTATTCGGTTCTCTCGGGTAAGATTCTTGAAAGAAAACGTTTCTATCGCTGTTAATCGAATGTTCTATGAACCAAGGAACTTTTATATCTTTTATTATCTATCTTTTACTATCTCGAAAGATTTTTGAAATTTTTATATCAAGAATGGTTAGAGTTCAGTAAGCAGGAAAAGTAAAGACAATAAGAAATTTTCGACATGGACTTGACAAATGGAACAAACTTTCTGAAAAATTAACATTACTCTATCCTCTTCTTCTTTTCTGTTTGTTGTTTAACTCTCGAACGAACGTCATTTCTATGTTGCATCAGTTAGACGTAACACGTAAGAACTCGTTCACACGACATCGAATCTATTTTTTTCTCTGATCAGTCATTTTACCATTTTCTATAGTGATGTATATGTTTTATACGTACATGTTAGCAGAATACTGTCATCAAGCGTATATAGTAAATTTATGGATACAGCAATTTTTGATACTCTGTTTTGCCAATAGGAAGTGCATGTGTTGATTTCAGTAAAAAACTAATAGGTTGCCAGTGAAGCAAATATCATAATAATGGTATTCAAACGATTCAATTATTTTATTATGTAATATTTATTCTGGTTAGTCAATATTTAATTATTCGAGCAAATATAAGAAAGTTGCGAGTGAAGAGTGGTCTTATAATAAAAAAAGGAAACATGAACGTTAAAGTCGGTTGACATTGATTCGGCAAAATTAGCGATACGGTCAAAACGTATGTCGTGTGAATTTACAGTGAGGCATAATTCGTCGTATATTCTATACATTTGACAAACCGAAAACAAATTATCATTCGTGTGCAACACGTGTGAAGCAACGTATGAAATTATTTTAATGCATTCCCGATTGCTAAAGTTTTAATTCTATTCTACCCTGTGTAACGGTAGTACTTTTTTCATGATTTAACATTATACTAATGTATGTAAAAAAAGAATAATTTAATTATTTTCTTTCCTTAGTATTTTTTAAATAAATTTTCAGACATAAAACGCTTTAATGTTTGATTCTATGATAATTAGTAAAATAGATTCCTTTGTGTAAATTTACTTCATAGAACTTGCAAACGTAATATATTTCACCCTTTCTTTCATTTTGTTTTTGCAAACTAAAAATAAGTATATTTCGTACGAAAGAAATCTTGGAAAAAGAAAATTTTTAATTTGGTTTATTCGAATATTCATTCTTTTTCATTCTTAAAATCATTTGGTATGTTAGATAAATTATAATTGTAGCTTTTTTCAATAAAATCTGTTATATTCATTTTAAGAAAAAAAGAAATTCATAACACAGATAACTTTAAATCAAATAATTATTCTAATGTAACATCTAAAGAAATTTCATAAAGACTGATATAGAAATATCTATTTATTCTTTTATAAAATAAATCACTTCTCATTGTTATAAAAAAACCGTTACTAAACAATTATCAAATACATTTTTCATACGAGATAATATATTAATAGTGTTAGGAACTTAAAATTCGTCATTTTGACGAATTTCAGATTTATTGTTTTAGAATTATTACAATCATATTTCTTACAAAAGTATTAACTATAAATATTTTTTTTTTATTTATAATCTTTAAATTAAGTAAACAAAAATTTTTATTGTTTATTTTGTACTTTTAATTTAACTTTTTAATAACAACTTTACTTTTCATTATTTTTAGTTTTGTAAAAACTAATAATAAATAAAAAATGATAAAAATAAGTCGGTAGTTCTAATGTTAATTCGTAGGAATTTGAACGTAATCGTTTAATCATAATTGCATTCCCATGTAGAAGTTTGTTATTTCATTTTTATATTACTATATTACTATATTCATATCTTTCTTTTCATGCAAATAGCTATACAACGAATCAAATGGAATATTGTTCGTTAGTCGCCGAGAATGGTTCATCATCAAATGATAGTTATAATTCAGTATATGAATTACAATAATTTTATTCAAGATTTTAGAAGAATCGATTTCTTTTCTTATTTTTATTATATATTAGATATCTATATTATATTATAGTATTAATATATATCAGACTTTATATTATGCTTACATTAAGTAACTATGAATTAGGTTCTTCTATAACAGCATGTAATTTTATTTTTTTATCACAATATTAATTATATTATTTATTTATGTCTGTTTGCTAATAGAATATAAATTATATTAAATTGTTTTTGTTTTATTTTTAATCGAAAAAATTTATAAAGATAAAATGTTGCATAAACTTTTTTATTGTGTATTTTGAAAAATATTGTTGAAAGCCAGAAAAAATAGTGTACATTTTTCTTGAATATTTTATTCGAAATCTAGATGTTTCAAGTTTTTGAATATTAAGTTACGAATGTAAAATAAAAGAACGAACAATTGTATTTATATTCAATGGTTTTTCATTAATCGGCTGGAAAAAACATCGAGCTTTAAAAATTAGATTTGAAATACTTCGAACCGTTTCGGATATATTTCGTTTATTTTGATAATAAATTCGAATCACTGCAAACCTAATTCAAAGTATTCAAAGTCTTGATAAGTATAGAGTCTTTTATCACTTTTGTTGTTTTGGCACTGAAATTCGAATAGCTTTGAATTTGTATCGTAAATTCGAGCCCGGTTCCAAGTTTATATTCTTGAAAGTCTTGATCGTCAATTTATATGTTCCAAAGTCTTCAAAGTTTCGATAGGTTTTGAAAGCCTAACGAGTAATCAATATGTTGCGAGCTTATTGTTTACTTTTGTTAAAGCAGTATTATTAATATGAAATATTTAAGAAAATCTGGAAAATTCGAATTAACACAAATACATTTGTTTACATTATTCGCTTTTATAACTTGCAATACAAATCAAGGATGTTGATATATAAGAAATGAGTGAAAGAAGATAAAATAAAGAGGACAAAATAAGTTTAGTGCTTATATATATATACACTACTTATTTAATAGCGAAATCGTATTTAAAGTCAATATAATATAATATGATATATACGGAGTATAGAGTGTAGTAATTATATTTGGAGTTAAATATACGATCATTTTAAAAATTTGGGGCTTTTTTATTTTTAACTTTAAGATGTTTTATTTTATCAATGAAATTTATACATAAAAAGAAATTATTATGATAAAAGATTCGGAATGGTATACTCAAATCCGGATTTCGAGTTTTAATGAGTAATTCGAGTACTCGGAAAGTAAAAGCACTAATCAGTATCAAATTAAGTACATTATTACATACCGTTTTAAATATAATTTTGTTACTTAACAAATACGTAATAACAATGTAGCGATGTAAGATTTGATATATCGCGCATAGAAAGAATTTATTGTCGCTGGTACAATGAAAATGATGAAAGAATCGAGATTTATCAAGACTTTGAAGACTTGTAAGCTTCGAATCTGATTCGGAATGATTCGGAAGTGTTATCTCAAATCCCATTAGGTAAGGCTATTGTCACTTGGAGAATGAAATCGATGAAAGATTTTAGACTTACCAGATTGTAGACTGTACCAAGATTTCGAAACTTACGTCAACATTTTTAAACTTTGAAAAAAACTTCGAAGCGTTTGAAGTTGTCATTTGTTTTTATTCGAATGGATACAAAACATTTCAGATTTAATCGCTAATTGTAACACTGTAAGCCAATTCTTTGTCGTATCTATTGTGTTATTATATAAAATATTTATATATAATATAAATAATATTTTTTATTTATTTATTTATTTATTTATTTATTTATTTATTTATTAAGACAGCAAAATATTATATAAATGTACACACATATATATACATACATACATACATACATACATACATACATACATATATATATATATATATATATATATATATATATATATATATATAGACACACACACATATATATATTTATAAATATACATATTATATTTTGTTATATAAAAATTATATAGATAATGTAATATATAATATTACATGTACTAGTATAGTTATACTATACCAAGTATAACTTCAACTTAAAATATTAAATGAAGTAATAATTAAGATAACAATCCATTTGTCGTCGATAAAATGAAATAAAATTAAAAAAATATAGAAATATGAATGTCTGACTTTTAAGTTGTGGTTATAGAGGATTAAATGATAATTCTTTTGCGATAATTCGAGGATAATTCGAAGATAGTACGAAGATAGTTCGAGACTGATAAAAGAAGCTTAGGAATGCCTGGGTAAACCTTGACCGCGCCATATTGCAATAGGGTCGTTGGTCCGCGAGTGTTTACCCTGTGTCAGCCGGCACGAGAATAGAACCAGGGCAGTCTAGATCGTCGAGAAAGGTCTTGTTGCCGTGTGCAACAAGAGAATACATATATTCGTATGGCATTCCCGAATTAAACGTTTATCTTGATCGTAATTCTCTTCCTGTTTAACTCCATCGTCGATATGAACTAAATACAGTAAAAAGTTACAGAAATATATGGGATATTCTATTGAACTGAATAAAACATCTTTTCTTTTCTTTTCATGCAAACTGTTTGACGTAATAACTGAACTCAATTATCATCGATATATCTATTTAAATTTTACCCATAACGTTCGTAGAAAAACAATAAAAATAGGAGACTTAGGATAGGTGAAGCAATTACTTACAATTATTGCTTATTATAGAAGCTGATATTTAACGAGTATTCTCTAACAAGTATCAACTTATTGCTAAACAGTTAGGGTCGATTTAAAAAAAAAACTAACGAATCGTTTTATTCGTTTATTAATACAGCTTTTATCCAATTATCAAATATCAACTTATACTGATGTCTAGCCATACTTGACATAGAATTTTAAGGAATCTTATTATAATGTTTTTATATTTTCACTTATTTCTTAATTAAAAATTTATTTTTCTAACGTGCAAGAGTATGTTAGAAAAAATTTTATGAATAATTTACAAAAATTATTTTCTATAAATATCAAGTCACACTCAGCATAGGATTTCAAAGAATTTTTTTTTATAATCTTTTTACATATAAAGTTCTTAATTTTTTGTAGTTAAGAAAAAATTTTTATGGATGGCTAGATTGCAGACATATTCATAATAATAAAAGAAAATCTCTTTATGTAGTCGAAGATCGAGTATTCGATAAGAGACATTTATTATTGTTAGATTAAAAGATCGATGACCAGATTAAAGTGTGTCATGTATCGACGATGATCGTGTGCTCATAAACGAACGATAAATCATGCGTGAATAAATCGCAAGCAATTTTTCTATCGATCGATATCTCCATTGAAATATACGCAAGCTCTTTTTATTATTACTCTCTCTCTCTCTCTCTCTCCTTCTCTCTCTTTCTTTCTCTCTCTCTCTCTCTCTCTCTCTCTCTCTCTCTCTCTCTCTGTTTTTCTCTCGTTTACTTTATCGTTTTCTTTCGCATTGTTCTAACACTCTTAGAAACTCGATATGGCAAGAATCGAACGCAAGGCTTTATCTATTCGTGTCAAAGTTTCATTGATTTTCTTCTCGAACTTTTTTCATCTTTTAAGACAACGACCAACTTGAATTCATTTATCTATTTCTATGTGTGTGTGTAAATATATGTATGTGTATAATATATTTGTATATCTCGTGCGATTAGAAAGAAATCTTTGCCCAACAAATGCATCCAAGATTTAATACCTTACACATATGCGTAATATCAATTCTTATTTTTGTATTGTTTTAAATAAAATTTATCTCTATTTTTATAGATACTTTTAGAATAAATATATAAAATAATTTTGAAACGTACCTTATTTTTGTAAAAATATTCTCTTGATAGTTTTGCAAGTTGAACGATTAATTTGGTATGCAGTTGTTTACTGCTTATTTGTACGTTCGAATTCGCGTGTGCCATTTTGTTGCTTACGATAACTACGACTGCGTTTGATTGTCCTTGAAATCGACCGTAGTTGAGTCTATACTAGGTCGACCTAATTTCAATGGATTCAAACAATAGGCAGGATGGATCAGACGTAATTGTGATTACGTCTTGACATGGAACTTTGTTCTCTCTCCTTTTGTATTCCTTTGTATTCTTACTATAGTAAAAAAAAAAAAACATTATGTGTGTATATTGTGCACCGGTTAAAATGACTGATCGTGTTCATTCACTAATTTTTTCGTACGTTTATTCATTTATTCGTTCCTCCCTGCACTCATTCTTTTCTCTTTCTTTTTCTACGTAAACTTGTATTTTATTCCAACGTCATTCAACAAAAATACAATTGTTTTCTACTACACATGTAGCAGAACTAATTGTGTTTCGTAAGTATTTTCCAACGTTGAAAATGAATTCGCTGCTCTAAAAACTTGTTATCGTATCCTAGTTCCAAGATAAGAAGGAGAAAAATGAATTTAGAAACGTTTATTATAGCAAAGTGTTAAGCCTGTATCTTTTCTTGATGCAATTAAAATATGTATCATTATTAAAGCTATCGAAGTAAAATCTTATTTTAAAAACGTGCTTCCTCACAATCTAATTATAAACTGCAATTAAATTAAACTTTATATTACTAATTCTCTTTAAAATAAAGAAAATGTGATTCTTATCTCTCACATTTAGGAAGGTAGCAAATAAAGTAAAAAAAGGAAACAAGAAATTATATATCAAAGAAAAATCGAATGATTTAAATTTCCTGCGAATTTTATATTTTCACCGAAAATTCGATTTCGAAAGAAAGATTTCTTGAAAATCTATAATATCGTTTCCACGAAGTGCTCACACACGTGATCGTTATTGGATTGGTCTTCCTTGTAAATTTTGGCAAATAGTAAGATAGCATGTGCGATCGTGTGTACTTAACGCCGATAATTTGCGATAAGCCCACTGTCGTTAACGACGAAACGACTAGCACTGTTCTTACGAAGAATACTTGTGAAATTTTCATCACCAGGAATTTACATAGGTGGTCTCTCCTTGAGGGACTACCATATGAAAACATATTTTGGCATATATGAGACACTCCTTGAGTTCACGAGAGCTATTTATGTTGAATGGACGTTTTGACAGGCAGAGATTCAATGAAGCTAAAACTCTGTTATAGACATCGATTGACTTTTGAATAAAAATATGAAATCTTCCTGAAGATCGTGAATAGAAGATTAACGTACAATGAATTTTACGACCAAAGATGTTTTCTTATTTGATAGTAAATTATTACATAAGTACGTTGAAAATTGGACTGACCGAATTATCGAAAGACTGTCGTTGTAATACTACTATCAAATTAATTTTACATAAGTCAATATAATCATCAAATAATATTCTATCGACACAAAAGAATTCATTTTTATAATTTTTACATAGCACTTTACTCTAGCTTAGGAAGTATACTTTTAATTTTTTAAATGTTACAAAATAAATCGTATAAACTTGTAAAATTATTGCTGATGGCATTCAACATACTAACGTAATTAATTTTGATTTAATTTTTACATATGACGAACGATGAATTTGACAATAGATGACTCTTAGTGAAATAGTTTCTTTATTTGATATTAAATTATTATATAAATATCTTAAAAATTAGGTATAAGAAATCTATCATTTTCATTTCATCCTACGCTTTAATACGATCACGCTTGTAATAAAATTTGATTATATTCGCTTTCCCAGAAAACGGGTCCATCGGTTAGATGCACTTAAAAATATCATAGAATAAAAGAATTTTATCATCGACCTAGTTTCGTCAATGGCATCGCCAAAATCGATTCCATTCAATTTCGACGAGTATAGTCATGTATAAACTCGATCTTATCGTTGGTTGTTAAAGACGAGCGGAAAGAGAGGGAATAGAAGGGAGAGGAAGAGAAGAGAGAGATGTGCGGTCAAAATCGATAGAAGGAATTTTGATGAATTCGTCATCGAGTTATATCGACTAGTCATAGAAAACGCTTACTCTTTTCTCTATTCTTTTCTATAAATGTCAGATCTAGAAGTAGCTGGAGAAAGAGAAAGATGGCTAGAATCTATCAACTAACCGGACGCTGCTGATGATCTCACGACAGCAAAGCAACGGCAACGAGACGTTTTCTCGCGAGTTCTCTTCTCTTTTCTCATCTAGAAGGACTTCTCATCACGAAAGCATGTACGAACGAAGTGTGCCGAGTCGCTTTTGGCCATTTTCCACGTGAAAAATAGTTTTGGGGCGCCTTAGTTCCTCGGATCACTTGCCAGAACTTGCTACGAGTCTTTAATTTCACCGATTTTAATGCCGATAAGATGTTACTGCATTTCATTTCTTTCTTTTTATTTTATCGTTTATTCCTTCGATTCTCTCTCTCCTGTTTCTCTCTCTCTCTCTCTCTCTCTCTCTCTCTCTCTCTCTCTCTCTCTCTCTCTCCCTCTCTTTCTCCTTGCCTTCAATTTTTTCTATAAATTTCCGAGTTAACTTCGTCGGTTCTTTTTTAGATATTTATTTCTCATTGAACACGATCGATTTTGTTTTAGAAACTTATGAATATTCATCAATCAAGTTTATTTATATTCATTTAAGACAATTAAAATTCCCAAAAGCTACATAAGTATACACTTTTTGGGAAATAAAAAATTCTGATAGTAACGAAGTTTTTTACTGAAATTTTGCAAACGTATTCGTTTTGCGTTCGCCTTGCAGGAAACATGATTTTTTTCGCATATTTAAATGAAGATTTGCTTGTTTCATGGATTCCTATGGAATCTCTGTGTCATATAAAGAAACTTCACGTAATTATAAATGAGAGGAAAGAAGGATCAAAGATAATGACACGTGGGAGTTAGAAACCTGTAGAAAATTGTGTGAGAATTTGTGAAAGTGAGAGCGAAATAGAAAATATTCTTTCTTGCGAAATCTTATGTATAGACTTCTCTCTTTCTATCTATGTCTCGAAGATGATGTGAAAAGCAATAAAGTTTATTTCGAAAACAGACTTATTACGAAAACAGTTAATTCACCAAAAGCTTATAATCTTCGTTTCATCTAATTTTCTTGTGCATAATTAAGTCTTCGTCGATCGATTTTCTCATTCTTACTTTCATACTAAACAAAACGATAAAGTAGCGATACAGTATATAAATTTCGCAGGCTTCCAATTTTTTATCTTTCTTTTGAATATCACGAATTATCAGTAAAATTCTCGTTGTTACTTTTTTTAGAATGCTCTGAAATATACGACAAAGGAAATATGGCGTAGCACGAAACATAACTATCTTTCATTCTTTCTCTCGATTTTGTTTTATTTGTATTTGTTCGTTATTTAACGTCGCTTTTTGCACTGTCGTAATGTCTTAGAGCTCTTGATGATTCTATTTATTTCATTTTCATACTACTCCTTTTCTATTTTTTTTCTCTTTTCTTTTATCCTGCTTCCGTTCGAAGTACCATCCCAACTATCGTGCTAATACTCTCTTGCATTCTTTTTCCTTCTCTTTTTCGTGGCTTCTCGCTCTTTAACTTCCACTTTATCTAGCGAGCCTCGTGGCATTGGCACGTTTTCAGGGTTAACAAAGGAGGAGACTAACGAAAGTTGTATAGAGAGAGATAGAGAAAGGAAGAACAAGGACAGATAGTTACAAAGAGAAAGAGAGTGAGATAGATAGAGAGATAAATAGATAGAGAGATAGATAGATAGATAGACAGAGAGATAGAGAGATGGATATATGAATAGAGAGATAGGTAGGGGTAGGTAGGTAGGTAGGCAAACAGGCAGGTGGATAGGTAGATAGGTAGGTAGGTAGGTAGGTAGGTAGAAAGAGAGAGAGAGAGAGAACGAAATAGAGAGAGAGAGAGAGAGAGAGAGAGAGAGAGAGAGAGAGAGAGTTCTTTATTTCTTTATGTAGAAGTCTAAAGTCAGCCTCTTCATCTCTTCGTCTCCACGACGATCAAACGCGTCTGGCTAGTTGCCAATTTTCTCAGGGGCTTTCACGATTGACGTCGAATCGACGAAGGAAATCGTCGAATTGAAAAACCTTTACGAAGTTTGCCAAAGTGACAGACATTTAAATTCTTGTAAAGATTCGATTCCCCTCGTTATGGACCGAAGATAATTAAAATAATGAATCGGAATAAAGAATGCATTTTTTTCTTTTTTTTTTTTTGTCGCAAATTATTGCTGACTACAATGAACCCTGAAATATGAAAAGTTTGTGTACCATATGTGAAGTATATAATTGGAATTTTAAAGGAAATTTCTTCTATCCTAATAGCGAAATAAACCTTTTCAAAAGTTCTTATCAGATGTTTTTATAAAAAATATCTTAAAAACGCTTTACATTTTTTAACTCTGGTACGAGAGAACAAATTTCTTTTGTTTGCTTTTTTGTTTTTATTTATTTTAATTTTTCGCATACTTCATATACCGTACTACATCTATTTAAAACATACGGAGCACTTTCGCTTAATCTAGATAAAAGAAGTTATTCATTTGCGACAATCATTCGCATATTTTTGTAACTCAGTGCACGCAAATTATATATATGTATATATCCATACATAAATACATACATACATATGTTGGTTTGATAAGACAACAATTGGTTTGTCAGATCGTAGCAATTCTTGGACGATCTTTTTTAGGATTTTCGTAGAGACAAGAAAAAACTAAAAATAAATAAATAAAAATAAAAACAATATGAAATAAAAAATTCAAAGCATAAAAAATACCTCTTGATATCTGTAAGTTACCATTCCGTGTCATATCTTCTCAATTATCGTGCACCTACGAAGAGATTATTCAAGAGAGTGGTCGCCTTGTAATAATAATAGCAACGTCTTTGTCTTATTTCTTTTAATTTGTTTATAGCATTCAGCTCAATGACGATCGACGTAATATTATTATAAGTATATAAGTAACATTTGCATGGCAGTGTGTATATGTGTATAAGTATAAAGAGTTATAGATAGATAAAAATGACTAATAACACACACACACACACACACACACACACACACACACACACATGTATATACGTATAATGTATCAGTTTCTATGTATACATCTAGTCTCTTCATATGTATACATATGTATGTGTGCATATGTATGTGTCTCTGTAAATACAAACATCCTTTATTATTCGCATAATTACACATTCATATCAATAGTTCCTTGTTAATATATTTAAAATTGATCGAGTTTCACAGAGAAGCTAACAACGACAATTCCTTTCCCACAGGGAAGCAAGCAAAACTTTTGTATGATACGATCTGTGTTATAATTCAGATAGGTCCAAACGTGCTATCTTGCTGTATTTTAAACGCTGAAAACTTCACTTTCAGCTTTTCTACGCGAGAAAACGTAAGAAGAAGAGAAGGTTACAACAACATCGTTAATAGACGGATTAGAAGTGATCGTAAATGCGAAGGCGTGGCGAAAATAACAAAGTTCATATACAGTAAGTGTAAAAAGTATTCGTACAGCAGTCAATTTGAACAAAAATTTTGTAGAACTTTGTTTATTACAAAAAATATTAACAAAAAATTTATATACATATTCTTAGAAATCTTTAAAACGAATATTATTAAAAAATAATTATTTATGTATATTTATTATGAAAATATTAACAAATTTTTAGAAATAGTAGAAAATATACAGTAGAAAATAATAGTAGAAAATATATAGTAGAAATATACGTATAGTCCTTGATTCGTGATATTGCATATAGGATAAATACAAGATACCGACAAGGTACCAACGACATATTTGGGTCGGATGTACGATGTACTGTATGGAGAAAAAGATACCAATAATTAGCAGACGTCCGTAGAACATAGAGGAAGCTCGGTCACAGTTTGGGGTTGCATGAATGTAAACGTGGCTGGAACTCTTCATTGTATCAATGGTATCATGAACCATAAATTGTATATTGATATTTTAAAACAACATGTTCAAACTAGTGCAAATAAAAGTGGATTACAGGACTATTATGTGTTTTCACAAGAAAATGATCCAACGCACAATGCTTATTACACGCGTTAATGGATCCCGTATAATGTACCAAATCAATTAAAAATCCCCCACAGTTTTCCGACTTGAACGTTATAAAACACTTATGCGGTTATCTCGAAGAAAAAATTCGTGATTATCACATTTCTTCAAAGAAAGATTTTAAAAAATACTCTTAGAAGAGTAGAATAAATTTCTAGTATAAATACTAGAAATTTAGTAAATTTGATGTCATAAAGGCTTAAAGCAATTATACAACCTAAAGGAAATCCCACTAGATATGGTTTTGGTTGTAAACGTGGAAATGTATAAATATTTATTATGCGTACATTTTCTGTTAATTTCTGAAAATTTGTTAATATTTTCATAACAAATATAAGTAAATAATTCTTTTTTAATAACATTCGTTATTGAAATTATTAAGAATACGCATATAAATTTTTTCTTAACATTTTTTTGTAATAAACGAAGTCTACAAAGTTTTTGTTCAAATTCACAACTGTACGAATACTTTTTACGCTCATTGTAAGTGAATCGATATTAGTATATATTAACGATAAAACGACTTCCAGTAAGCTTAGTAAATATAATTATTTCAGAGAAAAAAACATATATTTTTAATATTTTTTTTCTTTATTGTGGCACTACGTCATATATTCAAATTCGTTTTTTTGAATGCACCATCTGAGATTAAAAGGAAAAATATCGCAACTGTCCACGATGCGAGGACTTTATTTTGCAAGTTTGAGAAACTCTGTTATTGCGTGTGTGTAGGTGCACAGTACGCATGGTTTCAAACACATATGCACATATACATGGGGTAAAGTAAAAGGATCGTGCGCAATGTGCCACGCATAGCATGTTCGTTTTCCCCCTCCCTCCCTCCCTCCCTCTCTCTCTCTCTCTCTCTCTCTCTCTCTCTCTCTCTCTCTCTCTCTAGTATTCCTCTCTATTACTGTCTCTCTTTTTCTTCCTCCTTCACTCTTTCTCTCTGTTTGCCTCTTTCTATTGGAGTGTTCGTACGTTTACTACGTTGTTCCCTATCGCAACTTGTCGGGGAGGCGAGTAACGGTGCTTGGCGTATGGCTGTATTCACACGCCGTTACGCTAGTTTTACCAGCTGATACCTGCTCTATAGTAAAGACAAAGATACATGGCTCGCTGAATAGATACAAGAGAGATTCTTTTTTGAAGATTATTTCATCTTCAATCAATTATCTAAGTGAGATACACGGACGTTTCAGAAAAAATGAATTTTAAACGAACTTGCTTGGTTGGTTAAAATCATGAAAAATTTGAAATTATACATAAAATAAACTCGTACGTATGAAACATTTATTAGACGAAAAAATAAATTAGTTGAAATTGCAATGTTCAATTTGAAATAACACCAAAGAAAGTAGGATAAGAGAGTTTTTGATTTTGAAGTAGGCTAGAACAATTTGGCCTTGGCTACTCTTCTCCTGAACGATAAATACTCACATGAAAGTAAAAGAAATGTCAATAGTCAAATTTTGCTTCATTTGCGGTTTTGAAAGTATATCGAAGCATAAAGTGAGAAAAAAATGAATGGAATGTAATAGAAGCGAAAGCACAATATCAATTGAGAGTCATCAATTCTGACACGAAACTTGAATCATTTATGAATGAAAAGTATGTTTTTTAGTGTATTTTATTTGAAACGAGTGTATATATACATACCACAGTACGAGTGCAATATTAAATTACTTTTCATGTTACAATATCGCGTATAACGAATTTACGTGTAATACTTTGTTAATTCTGGTATGCATTTAATGTACCGACTGACTGGATTGATGCATCATTGCATTAACATTTAAATTGATTGCCTTGATTTTTTGGCATGAATATGCGTTGGCACAAATGACTGTAAGTTTGAGCTGGAACGACAGCGAGTTGACGTTGGTCTTGGGCCAAATTTCTTCGATTTCGATGTTCCTTTTGGTGATAGTCTATATTGTGGTCTTCATTTCACCCACTATTAACATTGGATAACAACGCATTGAAAATAATTTGAAGAACTCAGAACTTTTTTGATGTTAGAATATATCAAACATTCATAATCATTACAATCGTATACGCCTTTTTTCATAAATTAATTTGTTTGAAATTTTATCGAAGTATAGGTATATATATTATGAATAATTACGTTGATCAAAGAGTATACAAAACTGCTTTAGAGACCATTCATGGGATAAAGTGGAAGAACAAGATCAGATATCCGAATTTACTGATGAATTTCATTGATAATAGAAAACCCGATCCAGGCCTTATGGTTTAAGGATGTGATTAGGGAGTATTTAGCCTTGATGTTAGAGGAAATAATGGAGATTCGAACCCCTCGAAATTGCAGCCAAGCTCGTCATTGAAAGAGCCTGAGAGAGTGAAACCATTGAGGATGACTCGGTTTTAGTCTGTCTCTCTCTCTTCTCTCTCTCTCTCTTCTCTCTCTCTCTCTCTCTCTCTTCTCTCTCTCTCTCTCTCTCTCTCATCTCTCTCTCTCTCTCTCTCTCTTCTCTCTCTCTCTCTCTCTCTCTCTCTCTCTCTCTCTCTCTCTCTCTCTCTCTCTCTCTCTCTCTCTCTCTATCTCTATCTCTCTGTAATAGTAAATCGTATAGCACAAAATTCAAAGCTACTCAAGATCAGACACGCCTACGAGTCTTATCCTTTTTTTCTTTATTTGATTCTCATTTTAGAAAACATATCATTTTATGTTTGTTTTATAAGTTAGAATAGGGGTTCCCAAAGTATAGCCCATGGGCCAATTGTGGCCCACAAAACCTAAAAATGAGAACCGCGATCTTGAATTTATAGAGATGATGAACTGGTCGAATTACAGGAAAATATTGACGCCAAGAATTCTTATCGCAAAAATTTTTTAATTGATTCTTATAAAGGATTATTTTGACAAGATTTTACAAAATTGTACAAACATGCTCAGCAAATGTTTTCATTATATGGAAGGATTTAAATATACGAAAAAACATTCTTAATCATGGATATTAATAAGTCCAAATTGAGATCAAAATTAACATGATGAACATTTACATGCGGTGTTAGGAATACTTTCAGCTGATTTAGAACCAAAGCTCAATGATATTATTACAAGAAAACAAGTGCATAAGTCACATACTTCAGATTGATGAATTTATTATTTTTACATTTTCTTTATTTGATATTATTTAGCTATTTTAGTTTACTTATTTTTGAAACTTGTTAATAAACAATTTGTAATAAAAATTAATTATTGTCATAAATAAAGAACAATTATGTTACAAAATTAGTATAATATTTTTCCTTATGTCTAACTATTTAGTGATTTGAACGGCTTTTTCCATACACTTTTTTTTGACTCGCTAAATATTTTGGAATTTACAATTTGGCCCACCTAGGTAAAACTTTTGGAACCCCTGAGTTTGAAAATAGTAAATTATATTTCCTTCTTTTATGTTTATTTTATTTTATATATTTTTTCAAAACTCTAATGGCAGTTTCGACTTAAAACCGGTATAATTTTAATATCGGTATTATGCTAATCGATATATATATATATATATATATATGAATACCGATATTTTCTCCGCTTTTTTTATTAGAGATTTTTTTTATAGATATGGTCAATTTATGCTAAGATGTTTTTTATCAACAATTATACACAATAAAAATAATTTAACAACAATTAACTTATACATTTGCATTTTTGTTAGTCATAAGTATTAATATATTGTGAAAGATATCATCAGATAAATTATATCTTAATAGTGATAGTACGTATTTTAAAGATAAGTACAATCTTTGCGTTATTGTGAACAGGTTAAATGAAGCCCAGAATATTTTTATCATTAAACGAGGAATTTTGCCAAGGATTCGGTAAATACAACTTAATGAATTTTTAAACATGTATGTCGTAAGATGGCACTAATAGCTCTGTCATAAAAGATTTGGATCTCTGGTATCTTTCAGTCATTAGAAGTATTCTTAAGATGGTTCTTTTGATATGTGTTTGCACAGGTTTACATTATGAATTCTCATAGTTGCAATTTTTTTTAGATTTTGATAATCAAGGACTCATTCGAAAAATAATGAGATTTATTACATTTAATTTTATTAAATTTTACACAAAATTAATTACACGAGATTATCTTTTCAGAATAGAAAAAAGAAATATTATTTTCTTCATAAAATCCATGCCTAAACAAATTTTCAAGAATAATTTTTCGGAAACAATGATCTCGTGTAAAAAATCTTTATCTTTTACAGCGATTTCCATACTATATTGGTTTTGGTATAATTTTTTTAAAATGACATCGTTAATAAAATAATAACGGTTTTAAATCTCCGTTTTCAAATATCTTGAAAATTGTAATAAAATAGAAAAACTAAAAATATTATCGGTATTTTTCATATTCTAGAATAATAGAAATCTATGTTTTGACTCATATTGTGTGTTTATGATCAGGAAGACAGAAGGTATAGATACACTACGTGCTGAGACACCTGTGTCCCCCGTGTGCCAACGTCAGGGTTGTATCTAATGTTTCAAGTTGACAACCAACGGCTAGGTAATTGGAGAACGGAAAACAAAGTGCCGTAACCATAGTAACACCCCGTCATCCCTTCGTGAGCTCTCCGCTGAAAGACTCTGTGCCGCTGTCATGGCTAGAGGCTACGTACACGAACCGTTGCATTTTTATTTTATCCATGCACTTTTCAGCCAACTCTCTCGAACCTCCATCTCTGATCCCAGATTTACTACTACAATCACTATCACTAACACTAATATTATTCAACGGCCATTCTTAGCGCGTCTTGAGCAAAAGACAGAGGAGAGGGGAAGGAGAGAGGGAGGGAAAACGTTCCCTCTTTCTCATTGTTCTAAACAAATACGATGGGATAAATGATTAGTCGATGAGAGAATCGGCATCGGAATCGGAAATTCCAAGTTTCACTCGATTTATACCCATTTTGTCATACATCCTTCGTACGATTTTCATTGAGAAATTTAAAATTAATTGTTTCTAGACTTCGTATAATCTTTTCTGAGAAGATCCTTTACTTTAGAATAAATTGTACGTAATTTAAGTTCTAGAGTGTCAACGTGGCTTACACACACACACACACATCCATATATAAATACTAGGATTTTACATTGGGGACGTATCTATAGAATGCCTGTATCGTATATACACATAGATACATATATGCATACATACATACAGATATAAGGCATCTTGATAATGATCTCTATCGCAGTATCATAGTAATTGTTAGTTTTGGGATCATGCTCTCGATATGACTCGAGATCCTTTCAATGATAACAAGTACCCCTTTTTGTATATCCAGTGCCTCTATAGTATTTGATCTTTTGCGATCGGATGAAAGATGCTGTACATCATTCCATAAAGATTCAATAAAGATGAAAGCTAAAATAATAAAACGTTACAATAAAAAAAGGATTTATTTTCATTTTTTAAGGGATAAATAATCAAAAAAAATTATTATACGTTTTTTCAGTTTTCATGTACTATTTTTTTGTTATCATTTGGCGAAGGACTTCATTCTGAAAAGCTTTCATCTAATATTTCTGTCCTTTTCTCTAGCACTATAGCAATGAAATACAAACCGAATCAAACACTAGAAGGTGTGAAAGACTCTGCTGTGTTGTTACTGGTTTAGCATTAAAGACGCGTTTTCGCGAAGAATACTTTACAGTTCTCGAGTGATAATGAGGATTTTTGGTAATCCTGAATAACTCGAAGGAAATTCCCTATTTCTTTTTCTATAGGATTTCACCTTCCAGAGTCTTTTCTTCATTGATGATGGTCACGGTATGAAATTTTTTGAGAGTTTTTTTGAGTATTGAATCAGACACGATTTACATATAAAGTTCATTTTCTCGGAGATTCCCTTAGAATAATGTTATCGTTCCTAGCAGAATATCTCGTGATTCATAGCCAATTATTACTTGTCCGTTTGTAATAATGTCGTTTGAATAAACTTCGAAATTGTTATATAGGGTGTAGATTCAGAGTATTTCTATGAAATCAAATTAATAAATGTTACTAAAGTTTTACTCAGGATTTGATATTCTCTATAATTTTTATATAAAAGATATAAAATTTCACTTTAGAAAGAAAAAAACCGAAATTATTCTCAGTAAATCTCTCTTGAAATCATATAATTTTTGTACGCAAAAAATCTTCATAAAACATTATTTTGAAATAACTCGAACATTAGTTGCTTATATTTTATATATCTTACGATATTATGCTTATGAAATAATCGTTTAAATAAAAAAAATAAATATATACAGAACTTTCTTTTTCCTTGATATAAGTAACTTAATCATTTCTGAAAATCTCTTAGAATCCGAAGAATTTATTATCGATATAGAATCCTGTTGAAAGAGAAAAGAGATTCTTGAAGGATTTCACGGGGGCGAAACCAAATAGGCTGCTTCAGAGTCCAGTCGAGTTGGTGCCGGTGGCTCGTTCGAAGGCCTTCCTCGATCGAGCGTCGCTTTATTTTTTTTTTTCATTGTCTTTTACGAGGAACTAAACGGTCTCGAACAGTGATATGTAGCACAGCAGTAGCTCTCTCTCTCTCTCTCTCTCTCTCTCTCTCTCTTTCTTGTTTGCTTGATCGCGAATAATGGGTAGAGAATTTCTTCCCCACCCTAACGTTGGCACGTTTATATTATCGTTGCTACGAATCCTGCTTACTTACACGCTTGTGCAACGGCCCTCGACGAGTCTTCAAGGCACGTGAATAGGCATTCCGACTAACGGAAGTGCTATGAAGCTTTGATTATTCCACTTTCGTTTTGGAAACATAGATATACCTCGCTTCTCTCTCTCTCCCTCTCTCCCTCTTTCTTCCTCTCGGGTTGTTCGTTCGTTTCTTTCGATCGACACAAAGGGTTAGATGCCAAGGTTAAGAAGCTGAGATTCGGAAAACATTTTCAAGACGAATATTCTCGTTGAAATTTCTTTCTTATATCCCGTTGAGTGACATTGTAACCTGTGAAACTTTCTTGTTCGATCTGTAAAAACTCGTTTCAACAGTTGAGAAAAAATAAATACAGATATCTTAATTCTGTTTATATATCGAGATTCATTCGAAATAGGGAAAAGGATTAAACGCGAGGATTAAAACTAATTGGACAGTATTTAATATTCTTTATAAAATATTCTCTCTTTTCATGTTTTAACTTTCATGCTTAGATCACAACATGTCAAATTAATTACAAAGCCGGAGGTGAAATAGCGATCGTCAAAGGTGTGTCTGTACCCTCTATCTCTCATTCTTCTTCCTCTCCCTCCCTCTTTCTTTCCTTTTCTCCCTCGCACTCTCCTTCCCCCCTTCTCTATCTCTCTATCTGTCTGTCTATCTGTTTCTCTGTTTTTGTCTTCCCCTTTTTTCTTTTTCTTATTTTTTTTTTTTATTCTTTTATTTCTGGCCAACACTCGGCACACTTTTCTTTTGTCAACAAATCAATGATAAGGGAAAAGCAGAAATAGTCATAGTCAAATTATCCTTTGACAATTGAAAAAGCTTTTTCATCTCCAACAAACTTTTCGTATCTTCTTTATTATCATATCGAAGGAAAAAAGGAAAATAATCTAAAGGTAGTAACTCATAGTAGTGGGAGAAAAGTAATAGCAGTTGTTGGGGTTAGGTTAGGTTAGAGACGCCACGACGTATGAGACATAACTCGTGTCATGTGATGCAAGTGATGTAGTTATAATGACAGTAGGGGTAATGTGACGTCATATATTCCCTCGAGAGGGAAATCTCCCGGTAACGGTGCTCATCTTATCTCTGCTGGATATACATCCGAGGTAAAGATTACACTAATTGCATCTGAATATAAAAATTTCTTTTTTTTTGTATCCGCGCGCGATTTTTCCTTAATGCTTCCAGATTATTTAATCGTAATCTAGATAATGTAGTTCTTTTTAATCTACCGAGTTTATTCTTGAAATTAGATTTATTGATTTGGGTTAGTAAATGATACAATTGTGAAATAACTTTATCGACTTATTTGGTCGGTAAAAACTTCGCTTTTTCGTTATCTATGCTTCTCTGTTCTATGATGGGGTAATAAGAAAGGGTTGAAACACGTGTGAGAAACCCTCGTCGGTAAACGTCGATAATGTAGAAAATGATACGCTCGACTTCAGCGTATCTTTAGTAGAAAAAAGTAAGAGATCAAATCCTACTTTTCTAGTGTCGATAAAAAGGATAACTCGTATGATAATAATGATAATATCAAGCAATTTATAATATTTACAATCTTCAATAATTCAAATTTCTGTTATTTTCTATTTACAGCTAAGAAACAAAATGGCGCTGCCCTTCGAACGAACAGCCTGGGCTCTGGCGCGAGAACGCCTCCTCTTGAAAGGAAAAGCAAATTTTCAGCCCTTGGTAGACTCTTTAAACCTTGGAAATGGAAGCGGAAAAAGAAATCGGACAAATTCGAAGCCGCTTCTTTATGTAAGTGAAAATAAATCAAATTATATATATAGAAAGAGGAAGGAACAAAATATTTAAAAAATTGTACGATCATGAAATCGTCAATATAAAATTGTTTCTTTTTAACGTTTTTTCCAGCCCTTGAAAGAAAAATCTCTGTACGGGCTAGTAGAGACGAATTGGTACAAAAAGGAATCTTGTTACCAGTTATAAGATCGACGTCGTTTCCAGAAAATGGTGAGTGTCCTGAAAATACATATATAGATCTTTTTTTTTTTAAGATTAAATTTCTTTCAAAGTGATTCGTCGACGAAACTAATAGTAAAAAAAATGAATGAAGACATTTCAAGGTAGAACGAGCTATAATTGTCTTTCTTCCAAAGCTTCTTAGTTTTTATTTTCTAAACAAGAACCAACTATCGAATGAGTTGCTCAGTTAGTCGAGGTACAAATTTTCTTTAGAGAAACTAGAACTGACCGAGTTTAGGATGTTTAATAGTTATTCTAGAACTACTTAGCACGATAATATAGACACGTAGCTTAACTTCAACAATGTCTTTCAATTCTAAACTTCAAGACAAGAAATCTTTGTAGTTATAGATTCAAGAGATATACAACTTGATCTCCCCTTAGCTTTTTATGAAAATGCGTCCAAAGATCGGCGTCCTATACTTATAGGACACATACTTATGCGTCTGGAATTTCATACAGCAATTTGTCAGACATATTCATTCAAACATTCAGTCGTAGTGGAGTAGCTATTGTTAACACGTTTGTGTACTGGAGTTATCGATTAATTAAAATTATAAGCTTTAATATGGCATTTCAGAAACGATAAGTGACCTGATGGACACGCAAAAGCCACCGAGTCCTCAGCAAACTCCTCAACAACAACAATCGCAGCAGCAACAACAACTGCAACAGCAACAACAGTCGCAACAGACTCAATCGCAGCAGCAACAGCAACAACAACAACAACAGCAGCAGCAGCAGCAGCAAGTACAACCTGTTACTGCAGGTAACGGGGCTGGAAGCACTCCTGTGCCAACATCGACCCCAACCGGTAGTTTGCAACAATCCCAGCAAGTAACACCGAGCACGCCGACCCCAACGACTGCTAATCCACATTCTAGTGGGTCGCCCAGTAATCATTCGTCTCCTCACCCTCCACCTCATTATCCAGGAATACCTTCGTCCCAGGGAGGACAGACAAATGGAAATTCGCAAGGTAAGTCCGAATTTGCAGACATTTCTTTTCAAAGTACTAGTCTTCATTGATTCGTATTTTTATGCATATCATAATAATACTGAAAGATTATTATCACTTATGGGAATAGCACGTTCTTTAGATGAATGAACAAATTCATTAGAAGCTATATAGAAACAAAACATGTCATGAGAGCATTTGATGACTCAATTATCGGCTATTGATATGCTTAGTGGCTGTAATCGAGACTTAGAACGTGCCTGATCGATGCTCGAGTAAAATTCTCATTGAATTCGTGTCATCAGTTTTCATCGTGTCGTCGTCCAATAAAAGAAGTACTACTCATTTTCGAGGGAAATATCGAGTTGTAATTTTTCTTCTTCTTAAATCAGTTTCAAGTTCAAGCTAGATAGATTTATGTTGTGGCTCGATTATGATGTGGAACAAGATATTAATTAGAAAAGTAGAACAATTAGTAATCAATTTTAAAGATTATACTCACTTTAAATTTAACAATAAAAATAATTATTATATTTGGGGTCAAATGAAAAATCAAAATTTTTCTCTTTTTTTTCTTAGCTATGAATTCTCTTTTTTCGCGAAAGATTCTAGCAAGATTATCGGGTTTGCTTATTTTGCAAGATTATCCTTCTTGCTCTAAACCGAAGCCGTTAAACCATGTTATTATCTGATCTAGCTAGATCCCTGTCTTTCGAAATTTTGTTGAATTATTTGCTCGTTTTTAACCATGTTAGTAGAGATACACGTTATCAAACGTCTGCTATGTGTGTGTGCGCGGTTACATGTATGTGTACGAGGAAGCATGTAGTAAGGACAATAAGTAATTTTATAAGATCAATTAAGTATTCTCGGAATATCATTCCAACTTGAATTCACAATTGTATTCGCATTAATCGCCTACTTGTTGCAACCGAACTTGTGCCGATAACTTCGTTTGACTATTCTCGAATTCCTTATCATCTGTTAATTTCTAATACCGTAATGATGATCCTAATGATAAGAAAAATTTCGTAGTTAAAATGTCTTTGTATTTGATTGATATTGCTCGCTCGTTTATTGCTTTAAAATTTGATTGAAGATTAGAAATTGTTTTGTATCGATGATTGTGTCATTGTCTTGAATTAATTATCGACGAATAATATACATAGGTATTCTTCTGTATAATACATAATTTAATCAAGAGAATATGATCTCGTAAGATTCAAATTATTAACTATAAGTTTTATTCATGAATTTGTCGATCTTGCGTATTTCGAGCTTTTAAAGAACACATAAAGCGAACAATAAAGCTTTTATCAACGGAATTTGTCGGTAAGTGGTTTATATACCGGATGTTCTTTTTTAAACGACATGGTAAAATATTTCCGATCCTATTAGTTTCATAAACAAATGTTTCGAATGAAAATTGCTATGTTTATAGGTGGAAATATAATATTTGTTGCAGCTATTGCATAGATAGCATTGTTGTTAAGATACGGAAGTTATAACAATATTTTAGGATGAAAATCGTTGGATTCATGTTGATATTTTCTACAACTTTTATTTGGCTTAAAATATCGCACATTTATAGTGTACTTTTTCATTGATATTTCATCGAGTTATGACATCTTGAAATTTAACAAAGTGTGTAATTGATCAATAATGCGATCAATTTTGCTGTAAACATCTGATAATCAATGAATCTTGTAGTTTATTAAACTTCAAGACGTCATAAGTTGATGAAATATCAAGAAAAACGTATACTGTAGGTGCTCGTTGGATAAGTATTAATATTTTCTACAAATTTTATGAAGCTTAAAATATCGATTTCCATTTAAATATAGTATGGTCTACGTAACTGGAACCATTTTGATATCTTGAGATCTTTGCAAATATTAACTTTTACGAAAAAGTCTGAAACGTACAGTATGTTACCGGAAACGAGCTATATGCATAGGGTGATAAAAAAGGATCTGATATTTTAAGGACTTATAGTATTCACTGAAATGACTAAAAAATGTCTAATTAGCATGGAATCCAAAATGAACCCTTTCGATGTAAATTAACATTTCTTATTTATAAGCGTTTAGTATCATAAATGAATCTCTCGGCAACATATTGAATGTACACAGAGGAATTTACTTACATATATACTAGTTCGAGGTTGTCAAGATAAGTTTATTATTAAAATAAACAAAAATAGTTACTAATGTAATAATGGAATATATGTATATTTAATATATTGCCTAATGTATTAATTTAGGTGTATTTCATAGGGTTATTTTCTTATGAATATCATTTACATTTGTTATAAGAAAAAATCGAGTATCATTTACAATATTAAATAAGACATTCAAGTCTTGCTTTCCTGCAAGCAATAAAAAAAAAAACATTATAATTGTAAATTATGTGATTATTCAAACATAAACAATATGATTCATACCTTTTGTTATATAATCATCGAGTTTCATAAAAAAGAATTAAAAGAAATTTTTAAATCTTGCTTCATTACAAGCAATAGAAACAATTGTAGTTAATTATTTACAGGATGTAAAAATGGGGGCGCATTCGGATATTATGGCATAATGAAAGGAGGCATCATTATAAATATATCGAAATTCGGAACTATTTCTCTATCTCGCAGTTTTCATGATAATCAAATAGGACACGAGTAATACAACTAATGTTACAAATTGATTTATGCAATTTTTAGTATCTTTTTTACTGTTATACAATTCTACGTTACCATGCACTCATATACCCGTCCTTTAATTGATATGTTAAACGAAACTTCAAGAAAATAATGATCGAATAACTGTTAATTAGTTAAGAAGCATTAATGTGCCTATCTTAGATTGGGTGCTTTAAAGATACTCTCTCCTTTCCTGGATTCGAATGCCCTCTATTTTTAACACCCTCTATATGTACAAATCCTCATTCGAACGTAACGAACAATTTGAACACGAAAATATTTCTTTAAAATTAATATTAACGTTAATATTAAAGTGGTTTTGATTAGATCGAGCATATTATATAACAATATATATAAAAAAAAAGAAAAGCAATAAGAATAAAGACGAAGGAGACGATTCTTACATTTCATTCAGAGCTCAAGCGTGGATGAATTTACACTCACATGATGAGGATGGCAGACGGAAAGGGGAGTGAGGAGAGGGGAGGAGAGAGTTAGTGACGGAGAAAGGAGTCGGAGGAGACAGTTCGTTGTGTAGATAGATGCAAACAGAGGGCAAAACACAGAGCAGCCAGTCGCTCGTTGTTTATATATACATGCATATACACACGCACGCACATATACCGTATATACCGTACACACGCATACACACACTTTACGTCTGTCCCCCGTCTCGTGGTTGCAAGAACCATGAGCGGCAGAGACACGATCGATACCTTCCTGCAAATACAACTCGCTTAACTACGTTCTCTTACTTCTACGTATGTACGTATATTTGTATATATGTTATATATACGTATGGTTGTTTGTACACGCACATACACACGCGCGCGCGCGCACACACACACACACACACACACATACGTATGATCATAGGTAATGTCCATACAACGTGAAAAGAGATGGTCCAACGATCTTTTATTTTTTTACACAAAAGTTTATCTCATCTTAATCTTAAAAGATACGCGATGTAATTACACATCTAATTAATTTTATGCCATTCGACTATTTCCTTTTATATATACACATTGTATATTCTTTTTCTTTTTTTATGTTTAACTTCATTAGAAAAACTGACAATTATTCAAACGTTCGTGGAAAGAACGAGATTATTTTTTAAAAATAATATAAGGTTTCATGTATTTTTGTATTCTAATTTCTAATCTTGTTTTCTCTTCTTTTTCTTTATATCTTCATGCGTGTTTATTCTTATGAAATGACAGGGACATTCTTGCCTTTTGTTTATTCCTGTAGTCAGTGCAAACTGCTCGAAAAGAAGCTTCGGGGAAGTTTATTAACGCATTGCTAATTCTAATTACCGTGACTTATGAGCAAAATGTAGCTCTGGGATCCATCATAAAATCCTATAATGTGAGGTTTCTGGGAACATTATGTTCATGATCAAGGTCTTTATGATAGTGCGACGTTCGACTTACGTTTTTTTTATTAACTGAGAAATTCGTATTTTTGTTTTAAACGAAGATTTAATAAATATTTCTTTCCTTTTCTTCCATTTTCTTTGATTCTTAAAACAACTTTTATACATACTGAGCTATTTAATATCTAAACTTGGAAAAACTTAATTTGAAGAACATATAAATTATGCTTTTTATGAGAAATTATTTTACATCAGTTTTAAAATTTTTAGTCCGATTATTCCTCTTGAAAAGCACTGTGAGATACACAATATTGCTTTGATTGAAATGTTAAGTGTCTCAAACTCCTCCCCCCTCTCTGTGTGTGTGTATGTGTGTGTGCGTGCGTGCGTGTGTGTGTGTGTGTGTGTGTGTGTGTGTGTGTGTGTGTGTGTGTGTGTGTGTGTGTGTGTGTGTGTGTGTGTGTGTGTGTGTGTGTGTGTGTGTGTGTGTACAATGGATAATGTGAGGAATAATAATAGTATCTTACAATGTAAACATTATTAACAATTATAAGATTCTTAGAAATAGCTTAAGGACATCCTTATTATACTAATTAAGTAATGTAGGATCACAGTTAACTATTTATAACGTCATGCAATTTCAGTGTTCAGTATTCAGTTCTGAAATTCAATTTCAGAAGTTGCATATTTATATAATTTCTTTATATATATATTTTTTTGTTAAGTTTTATTTCATTCTCATGAAATTAATTGCTACTCCATATCCAAAGTTTTTCTTGTCTTTTTTAAGTATAAATTATACTTACACTTAGTATAACTTATAGCATAATTATATTTGTATAAGTAATACTATAATTTGGACATCATGAAATTTTTTATATATACGAAAATCATTTGATTGATATAAATTTTAAATATAAATTTAAATATAACAAATAATCGAATTGAAATTTTAAGAAATACCTTAATGTTAAAAATTTTTTAACTAAAAATCAAACACACAAGGAAGATTATAACGGATAAATTTCGAGTCAATTCTTTTGCAAATTTGGAAGATATTTTAACACGACTTGTACTCACGGCTAAAGTGTGCAGGGAGTCCTGAAAGCGTCGACAGGATGGCAGAGCGGTCGATATTTACGGAGGGTTGACAGAGGACTGTTGTGAAACATTACTTTAACTAACCTGGTGTGGACTATCCATGGTAGTGCTATCTGTCTCGATTAAAATAAAATTATTCCCTAAAATCTTTGGGAAATTCCTTTCAAGCCATTTCATTAAAACGACAGTCAAAACGATGAAAGCCATTCGTAAAAAGTCAACTAATTTTTGAATTGTTTTCGTGATGAGATTGATGGGTGTAATAAAATGAATTTCTAATTGTCTTCTTTTGTTTTCTTTTTTGGATAGGTAAATAAAAAATATTGGTTTGATTGTTAGACAGAAAAAGAAGTGAATGTATCTGTAGACAATTCTATTGGTAAAAATGAAAGAGAGAGAAAAGGGGATGGGTGTTGTTTTGTTCCTAGGTAGAACGCATATATGAGATTCGCGGCCGGCAAATGGAGTTCGTGACGAATCTCCTCTTTCGAGTTCCATTAACGTTTATTGTATAGAACGTTTTAAGGGGGTAGAGAGAGAGTGAGAGAGAGAGGGAGAGAGAGAGAGAGAGAGAGAGAGAGAGAGAGAGAGAGAGATAGGGAGGGAAAGAGAGAATGAAGAGAAAATCGAATTGCCATACGAACGACGAAGGAGTCACTTAACGGCTACAGAAATTTAATCCTCTCTCATAAATGTCTTCCGCTAAAGTAACTACCTCCCCAGCTGCTCTCCTTCCTCTCGCGTTTAATTAGCGATACATTTTCGCTTCGGCATGATACGAATTTTCCTGTAAAAAGTAATGCAGCCACTAACAACTTTCACGTATATATATATATATATATATATATATATATATATATATATATATACATATATATAGCTTTGTATAACTTTGCGTGTTGAATGTCATGCATTTAATTATACGCATCTGTACACACGTATTTACGTTCAATTGTATGTCTAACGTCCACCGTTAATTTGATTCTATAAGATGCTTATGAAAACGGAGAAGCGATTTTCGCATAAAGTATGATTGATGTAATGTGACTAGTAGTTACATATAAACACTTCTTCCAAATCGTCATTACATTGTACTTTTTAATTTATTATTTTTTATCATAATGTTTCTATTTGTCAAGTTTCAAAATAACTAAGTGTAATCGAAGCGTTCGTTTCAATTTGTATATTGTCTCTCTCTCTCTCTCTCTCTCTCTCTCTCTCTCTCTCTAAATAAATAAATAAATAAATAAATAAATAAATAAACAAATAAATGAATAAATAAATAAATAAAGATAGAGAAATTCTTAGCAGAGAAAAAGCAAAAAAAGAAAGAAAGAGAAGAAGGATAAATGGAACTATTTCTCTAAGGCAAGTCCACTTAATGGAATCCACATTGTCTTATACTCATTCGACTTCGTTACTAAAATCTGAAATACAGTGACGATAGTAGTGATAGTAATACAAAAGGGTAGGGGAAAAGGGATATTTTGACGTTACGATATTTCGTAATTTACAATTTGCAATTCGATGAAAGTTATATTATTGTACAGATTATGCACCATCTTTTCTTTTTAAGAGAGTAGAATTTTGACTTCTTGTCGGTGGTTGTATCAAATGGCGGAAAGTAAAGAGAAAAAGAGAAAGAGCAAGTAGTAACTCGTTCCTCCTAAAGAACTCAAGTTCCACGAATACGCGCACATCGTTGAGTTTTTTCATATTTTACAATATGCCAACCTGGTTTCCTCCTCCCTGTTGGACGAGCCACCCCTTCAGTCTCTTCACTACCTTTCCCCTCAAAACGAGGGTAGGATATGAATAGAACTTACTGTATTTTCAAGCCATGTTCTCGCACTAGTTAGTGAAAGAAAAAAATAAAGATAAAAAGAAAAATTTGCTTTTATGCCAAGAGATTTTCTTGTTTTTTTATTTTGTTTCTTTTTTTCCTTTTTTTAACATCTCATTATTTTTTTTTCTTGTTCTCTCACTTTTATTGCTCGCCTTTCTTTTTTTATTTCATGCTTTTTTCTTTCTTTTTTTTTTAATTATTAATACGTCTTACATTCACTTGAAAGTAATTGCTTGATTTTATGACAAACGCTAATTCCGTCGTGCTTAA
>OU426999.1:9593186-9632140 GCA_911387935.1 Dolichovespula saxonica
AGTTCCTGTCTCAAAGGTGTATTTCCTTGATGTGTAATACGTGTACGTGCTCCTCTTGGCGTGCATCAAGTAAATTCTCAAGTTTTTCTCAAAGTTTGCGTTGAGAAATTATTTCTCTTCGTATTTTGCGTAGGATTATGTTCCAATATCGTACGTATTTTTTAATGTTCTTCTTTACTTTTATAATCTCTTCAGACACTGAAACCCATGTGTACGTTAATGTTTTGTTAGAAAATACGTAATTGTATGTAAATATTTACTGATTATAGACATAGTTTTTTAATATTTAAGAATATGCTTATTTATTGATTTTCTTCAACAAGTCACAAGCATCATAGTTTTAAAGTTGCAAGGAACTTGCAAATAAAGATATTGCCAAGAAAAAATATAGCTATGATAACAGGATAATATATATCAATCCATAATTAATAGATACAATGTAGACAAATATGTCATTGGTATGTTATGTTATGAATTTTATATGAAAACATGAAATTATGTTTTTTAAATAAATCGTGTTCTTTCGCAAAGGTTAGTAAAACTACATTTAACTAAAAAAGTATACGAATAATCGGAAGTATTGGTGTTTATAAAACAAAATTTTTAGTTAATAGAAATACAATCTTTGAATCGATAATCATGATCAATATTTGGTATAAATGTCGAGTTTCTAAAGAAATATAAAAATAATCAGTAATATTGATTTTTAGAAAACAGCATTTTAGTTAATAATAAAATGATACTTTATGATTACTCAATGATCACGATCATTATTAATTATGAAAAATAAAAAAAAAGCTGAAAAATAATATCGCTTTCTCTAATTTCTTCTCGTTCGAATAAATTCTACACGAATTCGAACGGAATATGTAGGATATTCTAAGACCAACCTTCGTGTAAAAGCAGCAACATCAAGGAATCAAAGTATAAGCACCTCGACCTGGCTTTTTTCTTATCTTAATTGTGCAGTTTTTCTAATTGCAAGATTACTAGCACCAAACGACTCTCCTTTTATTCTTCGATCTCTGAATTCACCTATTCTCTTTGACAAACTCTTTTTGTCTTTTTTTGTCTTTCCTTGTGTTTCTCTTCATATCTCTCACGTACATTTACATGCTCCGTGAGTATATTTCTCTATCTGTCTGTCTATATGTCTCTCTCCTCCTCTCCCTCTCCGTCTCCCCTCCTTTTCTTTCTCCCTCTCTTTATCTTCTTATCTGTCTATCTATCTATCTATATATCACTCTCTCTTTTCTTTTCTTTTATAAATAAGAAAGATCTTCAGCGAAAGCAACTCGCCTTTTTATATAGTTTTCTCATGTGATTTAGAAACGGGGAAAGAAAGTTTAATCGTGTGAAGAATAATTATTCAATCTAATTATAATATATAAATTAATGATACTGATTTGTCAAAAGAAAAAGAGCGTTGCAAATCATTAATTAAAGAAATCGTATCGATCTTCGACTAAATTTTTTTTAACTTTGAAAATAATTAACTTTCTCTGCGTTAAAACTATCGATCTATTTCTACTGTACTCATCGATTTTAACAAGTACTTCGAAAAAAAGGTAAAAAGAAAATAAAAAGGAACTATTTTTTCAAATTTATTTAATTTTTGTAATATATACTAATTTATTTAAATTGGACGATAAAATAAATAAACAAAAATAACTTTTAATGAGCATTTTTATAACAATTATGATATCGTTAATACTAAGCTCCATAATTAGAACGAGTTAATTAATTAATAAATGGTGAAAGTTAATTTTGTGACCCCAATCATGAATTCCATTGGATTGATGGAAGATCACGATCATCATCATAGCTGCGAGGAACGTAGTTACCGTCTGATGCATTAGTAGAATGCTTGCTTTCGAAGTAGGATGAGTTTGGGCAAAGGGTGGTTGGAAGGATAGGAAGCGCAAAGGTGGCGTCGGCGTCGGTGTCGTGACGCCCGGAGAGAAAAGGGGAGTCAGTCACTGCTCGACCTCAACGCGTTGTGCATAACTTCTCGCTCGGATAATTTCTAAACAATAATCGTTTCGATTAGTTTATATACATCATTTTTTTACAGTAGAAACTTTCCCCTTAGTTATACGTTCGAAGAAAGAAGAATGACTGAAATTGGAATGGAAATTGGAATGTTTATCGTAGGTTTTATTAAACGAAACAAAACAAGTGAAAAAGAGGAGGACACTAAGATTAACCTTCTTTCTTTCTCTATCTTTTTCTCTTTCTCTCTTTCCTCCTTTTATTTTTTCTTTTAAATTGTCAAATCAAAAACTGAGACAATGAAAGAAAAACATCTGCAAGTTCATTTCTATTTTTCTTTTTTTTTTCGGATTCATTATTGAATACAACAAATTTGTGAAGATTCAGAAAACAACTTTTAAGTGTTTTATTTGCACACTTATATAATTGAAAACGTGTTATTCAAGGAAAGTTTATTATTTTTATCCGTAAGGAGAAGGAAAGAAGGCACGAATGAACAATTCAAAACAAAGATAGATAGGTAAAAAATAAAATGAAATAAAGAAAAACAAAAAACTGACGCGCGTGTGCAAGTGTAGAAAAAACGAGAGGAAGGCACGGGCGCGTGCTTGCGTAGGTGTCACCTGGACAACGATCCCAACGCGCAGCTAAATTAGGCCAACTGATTCCTTCGCATCTTTCTATCTCTCTTTCCCTCTCCCTCTCTCTCTCTCTCTCTCTCTCTTTCTCTCTCTCTCTCTCTCTCTCTCTCTCTCTCTCTCTCTCTCTCTCTCTCTTTCTCTCTCTCTCTTTCTCTCTATCTGCGTAAACAAAAGCAAGTTCGAATCTTTTTTTAACTATATTCAGCGAAGTGAAATATATGATCAAAAATAAAAAACTATACAAAAAAAAACAAGTGAAATGACGTATTTCGGAAACGAATGATTAAAGAGAGAGAAGACGAAAGGAGGATAAAAACTAGAACAATGATCTATGCAACGAAGTGCCTTGACCGAGCGGCATACGTCGACCCGGGTATCCGTGTGACCCGGCGACCCGTTATACCAGCACGTAGCTTCTGCTGAGGTCATTCGATACTTTGCCCGGATACACTACCGTCGCGTAAACGATGTTGCCGAAAGAATTTGTTTCGAAATTCTTCAAGATCTTCCCCTCCTTCTACCTACCTCCCTCAATTCCTCTTGTATTCTTCTTCAAATTTATCTTGTTTGTTCGTTCTTTTTACATGTAGAAATCGTTTCGTTGTTTCTTTTTATTTTATTTTCTTCTTTCGCTAGGGCCTTTCGATTCTTTGAAAAATCTTCTTTTTCTTTCTAGTGAGGAGGATAGATTTAGTAAGTTTCTCGTTCTTTAATCAGTTAGACGTATGCTCGGTAATATGAAACTTCGAAATTTTATTACAGATATCATAAGAATATTTGTTAGCTTTTTTATGACGTTTATTTCTTTCAGATATAAATAGCGTGAGAGACATAATAGAATTATATCGATTGTTTTGTAGTATAGATCTTTATCTTAATCCGTGAAATATTGACATGAACAATAAATTTACCGGTATTTTGAATAATATATAAAAGGAAACTATGAAACGAGATTATAAGGGGGAAAAAAGAAAAACAGTGATCGATCAGTGTACCTTTTCAACAAAAAGATTTTCTTTCGATTCACGTTAAATACCATCGTTAAATTTTAAACAATATCGAAATCGATAATCGGTCGTGAGGATCGATGAAAAAAAATACGGTTAAACGTCACAAGAGAAGCACACGTTGTTGTTAAATTTTGAAGAGTGGAATAAGAGGACAAGTGAACCTCATCGAATCTCGATAATTCTCGAAGAACGAAGACGACAAAGCGAATGCTGCGGACGAAGAGAGTTACGCGATTAAGAAGACAACGAGGACGACGACGACAAGGAGAAGGCACTTGTGGTACCACAGAGAGTCACTGACCTCTCGACCGATCACAGTCCAGAGAGTGTGATGTTTGATGCTGCAGTGGTGCTTTATGCGAAGGAGACGAAAAGGTGTGCATGTTCGGTATTTTTCAAACTTTCCAAATTAAATATGTTTATCATCCGCTTTTCAATTTCCATTCTTTGTTTCCCGCGTATTCTCTGAGATTAATAATAATTGAAAATGAGAATGAAAATGAGTTCTAGAAATGATTTCAATACTTTTTGCTTTTACTGATCGAATATTGTTTTTTACGTTCCTTGTGTTTATTTTTACTGAATTGAATAAAAAGTAATGTTTATATACATTCATTATATTTCTTTTCTTTTCTAGACAAGTAAGTAGAAATGTCGATGAATGGTTAAACAAAGGGTTGTCGGGATATCATGAAAAAGGGAAGGAGTATGGGAGGGAGGGGTTGAGAGAAAAAGTGATTACGTCGTCGTCATGTCGTCATCTAAATGTTGGATCATCGACGTTTGTCATTGATCCTCGACCTTGTTGAAGACTTTTGGGAAATCATTAATTTCTCTCGTGAAAAATACTTACCATCTCCTCGATAAAATATTGATGTGGGTTCGAAGTTGACTCTTGAGTACAACGACGTTCTCTTCAATGTCCGTGAATAATACCGTTTAGTTTAATAGGACATGTTTTAGGCCCGGCTAGACTTAATGTCGAACCTAAACCCATTCCTCTTTGTACTTTATTAATAATATTTAATGAGATTTTTATGAAGGGGTAAGACTTTTCTTCTGATTTAATTAGAAATAAACAAGAGAAGGACATTTTATGTTGATCGTCTATTTAATAGTCTATTAATAATATTAATAATCAGTATAATAATAAAACAAGGAAGAACATTTTATTTCTAGAGTTAATTAAGAGAGATAGAGAGAGAGAGAAGGATAATCTATATAATACTCTGTTAATAGTATTTAATAGCATTTTAACAACGAATGAAATTTTTTCTTTGAATCCAAAGGATAAAAATTCATTTTCTATTCACTATTTTATTAATACTAATTAATATTTTATTATCTTATATATTTAATATTATATTATTGATAATGATAACAGCAATGGTAGCAAAATCATTTCTCACAAGAAACGACAAATACTGCGGCTGTTTGTAGTATCAATACAAAAATATATCCGAACCATATAAATTAACAATTGAAAAATTTCTTGTTTCTATAAAGAGTTAATATTATGTAATATTATTTCGATAACGAACAAATTGTTTTGTGAATTTAATTAACAGAGAAATTTTACATTGTTCATCCATCTAATATCATCAAATATTGAAAAAAAATGTCTCTCATTTATTTTTTAACGAAGCACACACACTCTCTCTCTCTCTCTCTCTCTCTCTCTCTCTCTCTCTCTCTCTTAATGGCATTCTTAGTGAAGAAGACTTTCGAGACAGTCTTAGATCAGTGGTATTAAGAAGAAAAAGAAGAAGAAGAGAGGAAGACGATGTCGGGTCCTTTCAGAGTTTCCAGACCACCTCTCGAAAGTACGAATTACCCACGAATAGCGACGAGAGAAGCACGGGTCAGAAGTTGGTACGAGCCACGTCGTACCACCTTTAAAAAAACTTACGTGCAAACCGTTTGTTGCCAACTAATTGAGAATCTTACAACGAATTTCTGTTTCTGAACATTTCTTCATTCGAATCGATAATAATTCTTAAAGGAAAATATTAGGGCAAAGAATTAAAGTAATATTGGAGATCAAATAAATAGAAAATGAATTTATATTGACACTTTTATTTTAGGATAATAAATAAATAAAATAAATAACTTTCAGTTAATCCTCAATAATCTATTTGTTTTGCTGTTGGCACAAAAATAATTTAATATGAAAGCTATAGTATTATTTAACACGTTGACATAAACTTTTTTTTCTATATTTTCCTTAGATATACACTTCTTTTATAACGTTCCGTATTGGTACAAAAAGTTAAATTAAAGAACAGTATTTATAAGAGTAAATTAATACTAGATCTGTTGATTTTGTAAGAAACAATTTGTTTTTATACGAAATAATTAGTTTTATAAGAAATCGTTTGTTGATATCTATATTCCTTTTTTAACAATCAAATGAATGATTGCCATAACCGTTATTTGCGATTACACAATAACAAAGTTGACGATTAACAACAATTTAACGTATAGTACAAAGCTTCATTTTCTTTCCTTTTGGCCTTAAAATGAAACTATATGATCTGTACATCTATAATTGCAATACTTATATTTAACATGCTTGAAAATATTATTTGTCTTCTCCTGCTTCTTAGTTCCTTTCTGTTTTCTATTCTTTTTTCATCCTGCTCCTTCTTTGTTTGTACCCCTCCATGATCATCCATGGTTAGTTCTTCCTCGTCATCCTTTATTAAGTGTTTCAGCATTTCCTCTCCTTGTCTGCATATTTTACAAATCTATTTCTCTGCTTTTTCCCAAATACTTTTAGCTTTTTTTTCATTACTTTATTTGAATCTCGCTATGATTGATTAATTCCTTTCTCTAAATTCCGTATTCAGATATTTTATTTCTTTCCCTTAATTTCTTATATTTTCCTTTATATCTTTCTTTTATTATTTTATCACATAGCGACTGCCGCTGTGTCTTTTGTCTAGTGTTTAGTATCTTGTGTATCTATACTAGAGTTTTTGCCAGGATTAAATTCCTACGCATCTTGCTTTGAAATCATTTATATTCATGACCTTCTCTTCATAGCATTGTGATACTTTTTCTTTATTTTGACCTTTTCTCTTAACTTTTCATATCTATTTCTTTCGAGCATTCTAGAATTATCTTGTTTATATTCCTTGTTTTTGATTATTCTTTACACCTTACAGCTCTCCTGTCTGCTATTATTCTTATTTTGTCCACTTTTATTTCTTCTATTACTACATAGATATATTAAAGCTTAATTGTAGAAATCGTTTTATGTACTTCTTTTTTACTTTTTCCAGTCTTTTTGATATCTTTTATCTCCATATTTCTGCTACGTACAGCATGATACTTTTTATTAAGCTTCCAAAAATCTTCATTCTTCTTTCTACATGATTTTTGAATCTTTTCAACCCTATTTCCCACATTTGTTTCATGGCTATCATAGTCATTTTAATCATATTTTTCAAACGGTTTTCTAATTTTTTTTTTCTTTTTGGAGATGATTTCCTAAATATGTGAAGTCTTTTTCTTTTATTTCTTCTATTCTTCTTCTATTTACAATGTATGGATTATGCAATTATACTACTTGTAAGTATAAATTATACTTAAACAAATATTTAAAACTTCTAATAATAAAATAACAATTAATTTTATGGCGATAAAATTAAACTTAATAAGATATTTCTCCACCATAAGTTAAAGCTCAAATGTCGTAAATTTTTAATCGTTTCATGGTGATACAAATCTCACTAATAAACTCTCGCATATATAAAATAGTCAAATATAATCAAATTATTTAAAATATGAATAAAATCATAAAGTATAGAGAATTACTTTTAAATTCAATTAAATATAAAAATTAAATATTTGTATTAAAAAAATTTTTTGTATAGAAGATAAGTAATAAAATTATTTGAAAGAAATATTTATATTTTCAATTAATCTCCAATATTTATTCGAAATAATTCAATTTTATAACTAAAATATGATTAAATATTTTATTATATATAAATAAAATATTTATATTTCAAATTAATAAAAAAACTGATCAAAGTAATTCAACAGTTTATATGTATACAAAACATAATTATCCAAAAACCTATAAAACGCTTGAAGATTAATCGTATTAATCTAATTCAACGCCAAAGAACAAAATTTACTTCATAATAAGTGAAGAAATCCGATTAAAGAGTACATCAATAGTTTTACAATATTGCGAGCGTTCAGTTAAATCTTATATATAACCTACATGTTTTTCATAGAATTGCTACAAATCGATACGAGTTTCGAAAGTCGAGTCGATCGACGTTCTACGCGTGAATGTTCCTACATCGTTTTGGATGCTTTTGCGAATTGTACAAAAATATCAGAGAAATCCAACAGGACGATTTTTCTCCTTCTTTAATACCATCTTTCAATAAATTCCATAGTATCTGCACTTCTTAAAATTTTAAAGCAAACGTTGTGTCAGAGTATTATCTCTGAATTCTTTTTGCTTTGATTCTAGTTCTTAAGATTGCAATCTTCCGGAATTTCTTTCTTTCTGTCCAGCTCAGAGACTGGACTTACGCAAAATGTATGAAAAGAAAGAGGAGCGGGGGGAGGAGGACAGATAGATAGGTAGACAAACGGAAAAAGAAGAGAACAAAAAATTCTAGACTTTTTCATCCTCTCTTTTTTCTTTCGTTCATTTTGTCCCCCCAGTTTGAGGCGATCGTTCTCTATACCTTTTCTGGATGAATAAATCTGCAATGAATAGAAGCTACATCGATGCTGGTAATTTATCAAGATCAATAAGTGGACGGAATCTTTGCTGCTTGTTGAAATTTTTTTTTGAGTCACTTTTATGTAGATTATTCGATTACATTTTTTAATATTACGTTGGACATTCTTAAAATTCTTTCGATTTCTATTTCGAGATGCAATAACGCACAGTGTAATAAATCGCCAATCTAGCTGGATAAAAATCATTTTGGTGATATTCGTAAAATCTTTTAATTTTTATTATAAGTTACTGAAGAAGGTCTATAACAACCGAAAATACATCTAGAAATTAATTTTATGGAGCTTAATAACTTTTGTACTTATTCAAAATAGACGGTTCCTGAGATCTTTGTTGCAATATTACTTAATCCTAATTTATTTATAATGAAGAAGTTACTCTATATTGCAAAATCTATTGGAAAAATCTATATATTTTTGTGGTTTATGTTGTATATTTTTTCTTAAAATATGTACTTTAAGATGTAAAATAATGATTTATTATTTTATAATATAAATATTAATCGATCCTTTAACTTCATAGAAAAAATTTATGAATTGTGTAAACCTACAAAATGCTGTTGCTAATCGTTGATATTATTTCTTTTATTATTTTATTAAGTAATTTATTTTCTATAAAATGTACCATATTTTAACTTCTAAGAGATGCCATAGGTCAAAATATCTCTATTTTTATTAAGTAGCGTTTGGTTGCTTTGTACGGAATACAATGCATGAAAGCATGGCCGATACGTTCCCCCCTTGACGCTTTGCTTTTTTTTAATTATATCTAGAAATTGGGACTGCAATATTTTATACTGACGATAAGATGTATTTATCAGACATATTGCATCTTTTAAAAGAATCTACACGTGAAGCCAGTAACGACTCAGAAGCAGATGAATTTTCTGACGCTTCGGATAGCGAGTAGATTATAAATTAATAAATTATAAGTACATAATTGAAAATATCATCTCTTATAATATTCTATTGCATACACATATTACTGCATAAACACTCAGTTGTATTTTATATTTAATTATATATAGCTTGAAATATGTTATTTAATTATCAAAAATATTAATTTTTATAAAAAATGTAATTATTATTCATATTTGATACAGTTCTAATCAATATAAATAAATCTAATCAACTAATAAATATAGTAAAATCGCCCATTTCGAATTTTGTCCAGCTAGATCGGCTATCCATCACATTGCGTGTGAGACGATAAAATTTTCGGTAAAAACAGAAGGAAGGGGAAAAAATTAACTAAAAAAGGATGATCTTCAGTAACGAGTAGAATATGTACACACACACATGTATATACACATATGTATATCGGAAAACTATCACTCGGCTTTGTGCTTAGTCCCACGTATTCCAAAATAAAACAGAGATAGTCGGACGTTACCGTCATTTCCCATAATCTATCGTGTCGATTTGTCCTCGAGTATGTGTTTGATTTACAAAATCGAAGGGAAGTCGTTTGCTTTCTTGAGAAATTCAATTCAGGAAAATTCTTCTTCGTCTTTGCTTACTTCGTAATAAAAATCGAACATCGCTTAATAATCTTAAGATGTTTATTGTAAGTATTCTTTTTCTTACTATTTTTAATCATTAACTATTTCTTTCGACTGTTGCTTTTGATTATTTCCATACGAAATATTCACTGAAGATTTATTATCTTCTAATATTTCTTTGATTATAATTATTAAGATTCCATGTATAACATTACATATAGCTTTTTCTAGGTCACTGTTTCTAACAGTACCTAGCAATCTAATATATACTGTTCCTATATTATTATTATTACTTCAGTAATGGTTATTAATATTATAACTATATAATTATAGTGTATTATATAATATATAGATATTTTATAGTATATATTATGTACTTTTAAATATCGCTATTGTATATTATATTATAGTATAGTTATTATATAATATAATATATGATGTATACTATATAATGATATATAGTAATGCTATATATACAGGATGTTCCATTTGAAATTCCGCATGCAATTATTTCTCGAACTGTTACTCCTTTTAAAAAATGTTTCAAATAAAATAGCTTATTTCAGGAGGAAGGGGAATCTTATGGTTCTTACAAATCTTCTTTAGGTACCTTAGAAGATCAAAGTGGAATCAATACTTCCGTCCTGAAATAGTCTACACACCTACTTAAATAAAAACATAATTCCGTCTAAAAAATCAAAGATCATTTTAAAATCTCGAAATCATGTGTACCTAGAGAAGATTTGTGACCGTAAGGTGTTTCCTCTCAATCCCCTAAAATGGAGTAAGTTTTATAAGAAACATTTTTTGAAATGAGCTATAGTTAACTATGAGAAATAATCACGTTTGAAATTTCAAATAGAACACACAGTTTATACATATTTACTAATAATTATTATAGTATTATAATATATATCAACTATTAGAAACAATCATAATAGATAGAAGTCGAAATATTCACTGCTGATAATTTAGAAAATATGTTATATTTTCTTTTTACAATCGTCGTATCGATATTTAATTCTTTATCTCATTCCACGTATTCAGTTTTATTGTTCAACATTTTAGCATCCGAAAAAACGGAAGGATCACAATAAATAAAACTAAGAATGTAAAATCCACGATAGCATTGAGGATGAGAATCGAGAGCTGATTCATGAAGCAGGTCATACGCTCAATTTTGCGTATAAATTACTCTAGATTAATAAACGCTCTGTAAACGAAGTCTTCAATATCCTACTCTTGTTTTATATCGCTACTAACGTATTTCATTGATCTCCCCTACTACCTCTTTGTTTTTAAACCTCCTCCCACTCCTTAGCCTAATGTCTCCACTCAACGATCTAGAACTTCGTCTTAACGTAACGTGACAATCGCAAGCAGAATAAAGATCGATTCACACATTTCAGTTCAATCTCCGTTTCGTCTCTGTTCCGATTGTTCGGTCACACTGATTTTAACATTACTATTCATACATTTCCGTTTAGTCTCAGTTTAGTCAGCAATCCATCATATTTTCTATGTGTCTTAGATCATCCGAAATCATTATAAACTATGTTTTTTTACGGAATTTTCATAACGTTTTTGTCAATTGATAAAGGAGATTTTGTATTGCTTCGTTTGTTCTTGCCTTTAATGTTCTCCAAGTTCACAGAGTAGTATTTCCAGAGATAGTAGTTTCATTCCATCGTACGCAAATATTATCTTTTATTTAAAGGTATCATTTCAGTTGTCATTTTAATAAAACTTTGTAATCAGTTAACATTTTTCGTGAAATGCATCTTTGATATTTAAATATTACCCTCTCTAAATCTCTAGGACTACTTCTTGCATGTTAAATCATCTACAGCATCGGCTGCATATATAGCACAAATTTTTTAATGAGTTTGTAATGCATTTTTGCCTTTTCGGTAATAAAAAAGCAGATATGAAAATAATGTTTTTTATTTTCTGATATTTTAACATTTCACAAGAATGATACGTTTAACTGATCACAGCATAATCTTATTGAAATGATACCTTTATAAAATAAAAAATAATATTTGTGTGTAGAAAGTTGATAATGGTAAAAAAAAGGAATTTCCCACCAATAAGCGGAGAAAATGGGACGAATATAATATAATATGTCATAAGCTAATTGTACAAAAAATGTTAAAGATGGAAATAGAGGAAATAATTGGAAAACTGTTCTCTTTCTCTCTTTCTTTCTGTTGCCCCCTTTTTACCATACCATAGACAAAAGACTCAAAGTTATCAGAATTCTGGCAGTCATTTAAAAAAATCTTCGTGACTACAGTTTGGACGATCTCGGACACAGAAAAAATATGATGAATCGGTGATTGAACTGAGATTGAACGAAATGTGTGAATGTGTATATTTAAATTAAATACAATAATATTAAAACCACTATGGCCAAAAAATTGGAACGGAGACTGAAATAAAATGTGTAATTTAACCTTTGTTAACTTGCAATCTTTTGTATATTGACAAAGGATATTTTTTATCGTTCCGTCTATCTCCATCTTTTACGCTCTTGATGTCCATAGAGTGAGATGATCTGTATGATTAGACTGATACTATATTGAACTCATATATTGGAATATAAATGACTGAAACTGAATTATGACTTGAAGTGACTAGAGACTGAAGTGAAGCGTAGAAGACTGAACTGAAATGTGTGAATCGTAAAGTGGCAGTAATGAGATCAGAATTGTTAGAATTGCTTCTCTAACGTTCTTTCCTCAATTTCATAATGATCTTTATTTTTATTTGTCGATTTGGATCGTTTCTTCGAACTCCCTATTTTTTGTTTATTTTTTTTTTGCAAAGAGTAAAAATAAATTGTAGGTAGAAATAGAATTCAATAAATACGTGAGAGTGAATTCCATTTATTTTGTATTGAATATTTATAATTATTTTCTTAATAAATATTGTGATTATTAATATTGTTAGATAAATACGTATATTCGACGTTTTCATGATACCCACATAGAACTCGTACCAATACGTGTGCGTTAATCGATTGGAACCGAAAATGAAACAATTGCGTGGCATCTAGAGAGGAAAGGGGAGACAGACAATGGTAGAATAATTATGGAAAGAGAGAGAGAGAGAGAGAGAGAGAGAGAGAGAGAGAGAGAGAGAGAGAGAGAGAGAGAGAGAGAGAGAAAGGCAGAATATAGATCGATGCGTTAATGGTTGCAGAGATAGTGATGTCCCGTTTCAACGGTGATTTTCGATAGCGTTATTCGTCGGTTTCCGGTGACGTTGAAAAAGAGAAAGAGTAAAGAGGAGGAGGAGGAGGAAGAAGGAAAGCTTTAATCTCTTTTAGCCGATGATATTGGAGTATCGTGACAATGATAATCGAGACAAAAATTCGTGTACCGTTAATTGAGCACCAAAAGCGAGTAAATAAATTTTAGTCGGTGCTTGAACGTGGAGGAAGGAAGAACTCGTGAAGAGGGAGGAAGGGGAGATAGATAGATAGATAGAGAGAGAGAGAGAGAGAGAGAGAGAGAGAGAGAGAGAGAGAGAGAGAGAGAGAGAGAGAGAGAGAGAGAGAGAGAGAAGAAAACTATCAAAAAGCGATGTGTCAGAGGTTTCAAAAGACTCGACTTCGATTAGCTCATATTATTTTGCTTCGTTCGTCGATTTCGTTGGATCGGAACGAAAGAGTGGTTGTATTCGAGCAAGAAGTGGTGAAGGAGGGAAAGGAGGAAGAGGAGAAAGTGGTGAAAGAGAAGGAGAAAGAGGAGAATAGGAAGAAGAAAGCAGAGAACAAGATCGAAAAGTGTCTAACTCGTCAAAGAGAACGCATCGATGATGGGATATATTATGGGCTGCACGTGTTTCAAAGGTATCACTCTCATGCGACTTTTTCAAGGTTCGTACAACCCGACACCTCCTTCTTCGCGTAAACGCACCTTTATCATTACCCTTGCCTAAATCACCTAAAATGAAATATCTTCTCCGATCTTTGTATCTTTTGTATATATGTATAAATAAGTGAATATGTATATGTATTCAAATTTGTACGCATGTTGTGTGAACTAATAAGCACATTTACGTGTATAAATGTATGTGTCCGTATTCGTGTAAATAATTTAGCGTATAAAATGTGCGTTGCATGTATAAATATGTGTTTGTGTTTGTATAAAAGAATGAATATATAAAACGTATCTTTGTATTTATGAATTGTATGTATGTTTCCGCGTATATGAATAAGCGTATGAAATGATTTAGTGTATATAAATGCGTATGTATTCATTCGTAATATAATGTCAAATGAATGTTTAAAAGTGTGTATATACGCGTGCGTGTGTATAAGCTAACCTTTTCTTTTATTTTTTTCAAAATTTCATTCGATTTATTTTCATTATCACACCAACTGCTCTTTTAACGAATCATAAAACAAGTCGGTTTCAGATTCGTTTTCTTCTTTTTTTTCTTTATGTGTGTTCCTCTTTTTTTACATTTTCTTCTTTTTTAATGTATGCTTTCTGCTGCTTGTTTCGAAGTTGTCAAAGACATGCATGGCTCGAAATTCAAGAGTCGTTAAACGTGTGCCATAACTTACACGCGTGTCGAGCATCTCATCGCAAGTAAATGAATTTTAATACGCTGCGATAATTAGCGTTCTTGTGCTTGCAAATGCTCTCACCACCAATAACAGCTTTCCTATTTTTCTTCTCTCTCTCTCTCTCTCCTCCCCCTCCCTTCTCTCTTTCTCTCTTTATATGTGTGTGTGTGCGCGCGTCTGCGGGTTTGAGTGGATAGATGTGTAAATTTTATGCATCGCCAACAGGTCAGAAATAGTGCTCGGAGATCCAATATTGTCTTCGTTGTATCTTTTAAAAGTGGAAAGTCGAAGCCGTGATTTTAACTCTAAGTAAAACGCTCCTGATATATTGTTTTATATATGGATATCTATATAAAACAATATATATATATATATATAAATATATATATATATATATATATATATATATATATATACTTGTACGTACACACATACACAAACATTTAAAGATAAAAATATCTATTAGTATATTATATATAAAACCATATATTATACAACATTATATATATATTTTTTCAGATATATAACAAAACATATCCCCAATAAGAAAATATTTTAGGATAGTTTTATTTATTGATTAATACTCGGATAATTTAATTATTGAATAAATTTGCGTGTCGAGTATATTTTACTTGTCAATTTATAAAATATAAAATAAAAAAAAATTTCATTCTTTTTTAAGACAGATATACTTACTTGTGTTTAAAGCATTCGTGTATATTTTATATATATCCATATATATTGAAAAGTAATGAGAATTATTTTAACGAAATAATTTTGATTATAATATTACATTTATCGAGCGACTGAAGTTTTTACATTACTCTAACGACACATAATAATTTTGGCCGAATCGTTTGGAAATTCGATTATCGTCCAATTGTATGTAAGTGAACAGAATCAGATGAAGAAGCATGGTTCTTCCATAAGCATACTTAATGACGAATAGAATTGATGAGAGGTCGAATTTCTATGGTATTCTTATAGACACGTGTGTGTGTGTGTGTGTGTGTGTGTGTGTGTGTGTGTGTGTGTGTGTGTGTGTGTGTGTGTGTGTGTGTGTGTGTGTGTGTGTGTGTGTGTGTGTGTGTGTGTGTGTGTGTGTGTGTGTGTGTGTGTGTGTGTGTGTGTGTGTGTGTGTGTGTGTGTGTGTGTGTGTGTGTGTGTGTGTGTGTGTGTGTGTGTGTGTGTGTGTGATGATATATTAATGACGATGATTGTTATTCGTTTATAAATGCATTCACTTATATGGCTAAGTCGTTGCACATGTATATGTACCGATATACATATATATTTATGTACGTATATGTACATGTGTATATACGAAGAGGGGATGAAAAGGAAGTCGGTAAATGTGTCATCGTTTCGTAATCACGACTAGCATCGATAAATTCTTTCGCAGTCCTCTATCGTATGTGTGTTCAGAAATTTTTTATTAATACATTGCTGATCGATGACAAGTTCGTGTTTAAATATACATACAATTAAAATTATATTTTATTCTAGAAATTAGAAATTAAAAATAATTAAATTTTTATTATAGTATTTCTTTGTTGTATTTATCGTTGACTTTCCATCGGCATTTAATAAATAAATTTTTATACTATTTCCTTTATATATTATTGGTTTTTATATTTTATTAGCAAAGAAGAGAAATTTTCGAGAAATTTTGTGTCAATGATATGTCTGTGTGTGATAATTCTTCAAAATGTTAATAGGATTATTTGGTTAGCAACAAAACAGAAAAAGTAAATCATCCTTATCTTATTGTGAAAATTAAAATAACAATTGGATTAATATAAAATAACAATTAGATAAAATTCCGATAAATTTATAGATCCGTACATCGAGAGTAAACTTAACTTTCTAATCAGTATTGATTTTATTGAAAAGTAAATTCTTTCGTTTCTTTAGTTTTAAACGACCATTTTTGGCCGTTCGAGATGGATGAGACAACGATACTCTCAAAGTAAGGACTCGTTATGGAAGAGAAAGAGAAAGAGAGAGAGGGGGGCGACAAAAGAAGTTTTCTGTTTTCTTTGTTTAAAAAATGAGAAAATGAACTATCAAGTTTAACGCAAACTCGACGTTGTCGTGTGGCGAACTCGTTATCTTTTTTCTGCTGCCTTGTCATTATATTGACTTTGCAAACCTTCGACCTTATTCTGCGAAAATTTAATCGAAGACCTGTATCTAATTCGCTTTTGATATATATACATACGTACATATGTACATATTACGTACTGGTAGGTTCGTTCACTAACGATAAATACATTGGTATCTTCTGTCTCTTTTAAAGCATTAATTTAACGACATTACATGTCCAGAATGTCTCTACTAGAGTGTATTAGGTCTTCAAGGATGAAATTTGTAGAAAAAAGGCAAAGTTGGTTGATAGCTTACAAATTTCATCCTTGACGACCTAATATATCAATAGAATTTACCACATTTTTAGTTTGATAAATATTACGTAGGACCATATAGGTATATATCTATCAATTTGTATAAAATTCGATCGGCGAAATCGACCCTAAAGATTTTCATTAAAAAAACATGTTATTGTAAAAGTGATAAATATTACAAATAACTATATAGGGATGTATGTCTATCGATTTATGCACAACTCTATCGATAAAATGAATCCTCCAAAGATTTTCATTCAAATAACTAAAAATAGTCATTGTAAAAGTTCTAAACAAACTGTTTATTTTTGTTTAATTATTATTATTTTTTTAATTACAATAAAAAATTACATTACTGATAAGAGAAATAAGTCATTCGATCGAATAAAAGTAAGGACATAGATGAATTACGTAGATCGTATAATCATGTAAAGATAGGACTACATTACAGGTATTTTAACGCGTGCCAACCTAATTTTATTGCACGCAGGAAGGTTTTTACACACCTAATATGCGTTCTTTTAACGGATAGACCAAAACCGTAGATATCATGATTCAAAGGTTGGACATGAGTCAGTTACGTTGTGTGCACACGCTAGTTCGTTTGTAAAACGTTAATCCGATAAAATCGGACTCTTTTGTATGTATATATATGTATCTACACATATAGTAGATATTTATTGCATATATGCGTGTAATATATATATATGTGTGTGTATATATATATATGTCGAGACTACTACAAAATCGATCAAAGTACGTTGCGATAAAAACGTACAGATCCGAGAAAAAGATTTTACCTCTTCGATCTCCGAACTATGAATGGATTAAAAGCACAAACAATTGCTGTAGTAACGATGTATGCATACAAATGAACAATTTATATTTTAAACTGTGAATCTATAATTATTTAATTCGAAACTTTCAATCTCTTTTTCTAATTCGTTTTTACAAATCTGATTATCATGCATTCATAAGAAAAAGAAGAAAAATAGATCGTATAAATTAATACAATGATTATTATGACTTATTTTTCGTAAACAAACAAAAATTATAGTTTTTTTATATTGAAGCAATCATAAGTTCTTTAGGTTAGTTATTGAAAATACTAATGAATTATTTATCTTATTGTTTCAGGTACGTGTCTTACGAGTCTCTTGGGATATCGCATGGCATCCATTATCTTTTCTTAATGCGTAAGTGAGAATTTAAAGAAATTTCTGTCTCCTACATTTTTCTTCCGAAACATCCTTTGTTTGAAATTTATTTCGAATAAAGAGATCGAAAGATTAGTTTGTTTCAATCGAAGAAGAGAAGAGGTTATGTCACGTCAACGTGTCGTTATATCGTGATATTTTAAGAGCTCATATTAGTCCTACTCATTTTTAACTTCGACCATGATAGATGGTCTGTCCCTTCGTTAATTGAGAAATATGCGCTTACAAGTTGCTTTGAACGAACAATGCTGCTGCGTTTAGTTGAGCGATTTTCTCAATTATACGCTTTAACCTTCGTTTATTCTGGTCAAGTGGTTCGGTATTTTCTTTATCTTCATGCTTATTTTATTTTTTATTTTTTAGCTTGAAAAGGAAGCGCATTATTTTCTTTTTAACGCTTTATTCTTTTTACTTCGTTATATCTAAAAAATAATATAGATATTTTTCATTATATTCTGAATTAGCAAATGATGTTACAGCATACGCAAAAATGATTCAACATGTCCCTTGTCGTGTTCACTGTTGATTATCATGTTCGTGAAAAGCTTGTTTTATCGGCGAAGTCATCTCTCGGTAAAAAGTTTCATCGTTGAATGTTCTTATTTACACCAATGGACAGCGTTACTAACTCGTACAGTCAGAAATGTACGATGGTAAAAAAGCATGATGAGACGCGATGTACATATTAAGGAAAAGAATATTTTATTTTTACTACACATGTTTTATCTGACAAAACTAAAAATCGAAGTTGATGGTGTTACCTTAAGAGAAATTCTATTGAGCGCCCTCTAACGGAGAAGAATATGAAGCAAAGTTGAATCAGAAGTGGCTATCCGATAAAGTCAATACCGCTTGTATCGGCCTCGCTGAATAATTTTTGCAGGTTACTTTCTGTACAGCTGTACTTATAGAATATGCCGTCAGGTGGCAACAGTGAGGTTGCGATTTTATGGAATAAATTAAAAAATAAAGGGATAAGAAAGAAAAATCTTTTTCAATCTCGGTTCTCGGTAAAAATTGAATAATTCTCAAGAATAAAAGAGGTAATTACAATAATACTCATACTTTCTCTCCACATTTTATTTCCTAAACTTCTCTCTCTCTCTCTCTCTCTCCCTCTGTCTATGTATCTATCTATTTATCTATCTATTTATCTATCTATTTATCTATCTATCTCTCCGCTTTCATTTTAATCTCGAAAACAAAACATTCCCATTTCAAGTATTTCTCAATATAGTTCGTAAAATTCGGTAGAAAGAAATTACTGTTCTTGTATTTCCGTAATACTGAAAGCAATCAAAGAGTAGAGAAAGGGAAAAGAGAATAAACAAATGCTAAGATGTAGCTTTTCTTACGAAGTTTTTATTTATATCTACTACTAAAAAGATTGAAATTCGGATGCGAATGCAGAGAGAAAAAGAAAGAGAGAGGGGCAGAGTGGATGAAAGGGATTGAGCTTAGACAGATGGTTTGAAGGAAAAAAGCTTTCGTCGCTTTCATGTTTTGTCCGTGGCTTGGGGCGAGTACTCGGCCTGGATGCGATGGAAGCCCGCTCGGTTATAAGACTTCAGTGTATATCCTAGTGGTTGGAGACGACGGGCCCTAATATACAGACGATGGACAAACCGAGTATATCCGTGACCTCGATTTATTCATCGTGCTCGATCTTATTCAAAATGTGCGCACTTTTTTCGTTCTCTGATACTACTATCAGTGCTGCTGCAATGGAATCTTTAAAAAACATCACTCTCTTCGTCGCCATATTCGACAGTATTACTCGACGCTGTCCTTTCTTCGATCATTCCTGCTCGAGTGCTCATAGTAATGTTGGGTGAAAAAGAAAGGAACGAAAGAGAGAACTATAGTATATATAGGGTGAGTGAGAAGAAATAAAAAGTTACAGCTCAGTCGGCAATGTATGAACACCTTAGGGCTTCTTGCTTTCTTCTGTGTCTTTTTATTTTTTTCACTAAACATATATAAATATATATATACGGGGATACTCTCCGGGATTGATTCGAAGGGAAAAGAAATATGAAAGGGAACTCGCGAAAAGAATGGAGAAAGTGAGAATTGGGAACGAGTTGACCAGGAACTCTGCAATATCAATGGAATTTTTATCGTAGGGATTGAGTATGCTTCTTGGGAGAAATAATTTTTAACTTTCTCGCGTAAAATTTTGTCATCTTAACTTGGAACTTTTATTGATGATTGATGATTTTAAATGGATCCTACCTGGTTTGGTAATATTTGTGGCAAATATTTTTTGATAAATATATAAATATATATATATATATATATATATATATATATATATATATATATTTTATTTTTATTTTTTTTCACACATATTATTCTTATTTTATTTTATTTATTTATTTTACTTTGTATTTAACTTCATTTTTTAATACAGATCGTACAAAGAGGAATTCCTGATCAATGAAGTCCTTTTATTTTTGAAAGATTACGTCGGAAGCTAATATTAATTTTAGGAGGGGGAAGGAGAGAGAGAGAGAGAGAGAGAGAGAGAGAGAGAGAGAGAGAGAGAGAAAGAGAGAGAGACGAGACGAGACGAGACGAGATGAATATTAATGAAAGTGTAACCTCAAATTGTTACTAAAATTTCTGTCCTTCATTCTCTTTCTCTCTTTTTCTTTTCTTTCTCTTACATTCTTTTTTCTTGTTACTTCTTTGAAATTCTTCCTTAGCTCACATTTACTGAGTACATTGATTTCTTTCGAGGATACTTCCCAGTCCTTTGAGTGGAATTACCTCAGGTGCTAATTTTCTGTCGGAACTTTCCTTAGAGTCGAATCGATCCATCGTTTTATCCTGTGAATTTTAAATATTTAGTAATAAATCCTAAGTTATCGTGTTTAAAAAAGATAGTATGAAGTGTAAAGGACGTTGAGTAAGATGATGATAATGATGTATATAAGAAAACATCTTTGTCATTAACATTTTTATTGCTTATTTAATTTATTTCTATCTGTGAACGATTCGCTCGATCCGCAGTAGGCTCTGCACCAAATTCCCGGGACGAGTTGCAGGGATGCAGTTCTCAGCCACCTTGATTGCAACTGCAGCTGCAGTATCTCCCCTGCCCTCTTCTTTCCTTTCCTCTCTTTCCCTGTTTTCTTTTACTTTTTCCATTTCACTCTTCTCTCTTCGTTTTCTTTTTCGTTTTCTTTCTTTTCTTTCTATTAGTTTTACAAGAGAACGCTCTTGCTTTCAATCGAAAAATTCTTCTCATGATAGAAATTCTTTCATTTCAATTTTCACGGTGAAAATTGACATTAAGGTATCTTCGAAATCAAATTCTTATGTTTTTCATTCTTTATTCTACACTAAAGTACGTCGTACCTATCTACTTCGATTCTGTTTCCCTTGTTTCTTTTTGTTTTGTTTTTTTTTATTTAACTTTCGCTTTGTTTCGTCTTGCGAATTTTATCTTCAACATGAGAATACTATCTGCTTTGATTCATTTTTATAATCTTCTTTATGGAAGATACGTCGACCAATTTGAAAATTTAATGTTATAGCAAACTCCAAGTTCTTTTACTTTTTTTCTTCTTGTCGTGAACGCTTAATAGTGTACACCAAGGAAAATTTTCTTGTCACATAATACAAACATTTCTATCTATCATATAACAGACATATGTATATATACACATATACACGTGTGTGTGTGTGTGTGTGTGTGTGTGTGTGTGTGTGTGTGTGTGTGTGTGTGTGTGTGTGTGTGTGTGTGTGTGTGTGTGTGTGTGTGTGTGTGTGTGTGTGTGTGTGTGTGTGTGTGTGTGTGTGTGTGTGTGTGTGTGTGTGTGTGTACATAATTTTTATCTTACTTCTTTTTATAGAAAGCTTGAGAGCGAAGTAAGATCTTATTTCTTTTTAGCCTCACACAGCCTTCTCGAAGGGCGCAAGCTACTTTCCTCGATATCTCTTATATAAGTTAGTTAACATTTTTTCACATTGCGAGGACCGGTTTTCCTCTTCTTCTCTTTCTTACTACATGATAAAATATTTAATGATAATCTGTACACGCACACACACACACACACACACAATTTGTAATCAACATTTAACTTCTTTATTAACAATCAATTTCAAGATTAATATTAATTTTTCTTATAATTTTAAAAATAATCTCTTTAATAATTCAATTTATATTATACACATATAAGTAAATATCACGCGAACGCATGTGTATTAATGTCCAAAATTTGATATAATGTTCGAAATCCAAGAATATTTGTAGCAAATTGAATATTCTTCCTTCGAACAAGATGAAAATCGCATAAGATATAGGGTGAAGAATCTCTTTTTGGATATTTTTTTCTAAAATTGATGATTGATAATAATTAGAAATTACCCGAATGTCTTTGAGTGTATAAGGTTTATTTAACTAACTACAAATTGGCTGGATCAAGTGTAATAATTTAATAGAAACACAATTTAATTTAATGATCACCTGGAAGCAATTTTTCCAAATGCTGTCTATTGTATTGTTATAGATACTTTAATATTAAAAATAAATAAATTAGCTGAAGTGATTATATCGAAATTTTTTGGGGAAAAAATTCATCTTTATAAATGAATTGATTGTTTATTTTCAAAATAGCACCCAATTTATTGTAAATGTTTTACAAATTAACGAATGTTGGCTATGACATCATCGTGAATAATTAGTATCAAAGTTCGGATTGATATAATTATCTACCTTCATGATCTTTGACATTTCTACAAATATTACATATTAATAATGATTTCATACCAATGATCGCGACAAGGACAGTGGGTTCACTGTGTTCGGTATTTGTTAAGCTAATATACTCTTTCACTAGTATATTTCGGGAAATACTCAGCAGAGAGAGGGAGGAAATTTATGTAAATACTTCGAAATTCGTCGTTCTTATCGCTATGGCTGAAATATACGGTACTTTAAGCGAATCTAAATAAGAAAGTATCAAGAGGTCAGCGATGCTAATCGGTCAACTGTAGAGTTTAGGTAATGGAAAAAGCTTGGAAGGGGTTGAACCGAGATCTTCCTTCACTGATATATAAATATATATGATATATAATTCTTTATGAACGCATAGAAGTCAGTGCATATGTGAACTCGAGAGATGAAAACGGAGAGAAAAGTTGATATGATCAGTTCTATTAAAATTGTCTTCATATTTTATGTTAAGATACGTACATTTCCATTATTTTAAGGGTAAGCAAAATGTTGAAAGAGATATATTTAAGTTGTTTAAGGAGAAAGGAACATTGTTTATATATATCACAATTGAATTATATAATTATAACTTATTTTTGGAATTTCAATAATTTTATCAATTTAACATTTTTAATTATTTCGATTTTCCTTCAGCAATTTAATTTGATATTTTTGATCATGTTGTTTTCATTAGTATTGAAATAAAAAAAATTCAGAAGTAACATATAACTAAATCTTAATTGTTTAATAAAAAAAGAAACAATTCTTTAATATATAAATATGTTACCTTTGAACTCACTTAGAGTTCACGAAATGTTCACTTTTATGATCATATAAACGAGTTGATTTTTTGTTGATTTATTTTTATGCTTTAATGTTCAAGCTTGTGAGAGCACAAGGGTTGATGCTCATTTTCAAATCCTTGCTACTGAATCTATGACGTTGTTCTCATTCTGTTTCTCCTGCTTCGTCACGTCAAGAATGCCAGTAGATTAGTTGGCTTTTGATAAGCACAAACGAGCCGGCGCCATTCTGTTAATATGCGAGTGCATAACGAACATCTCGACGAAGCAGCGCTGTTGTCCAACCTCTCCCCTTTTCCACCTCTTTTTTCCTCTTATCTCCAGTATCCTCTTTTGGACTTCTTGAGCAGCGTCCTTGCTTTGTTGGCTGCCGATCGTGTGACTTTCTTCATTGAGTTCTTCTCGTAACGCGAAACGACGCGACGTTAACAAGCGATCGTTCTATTAATTTGTTTCTTCTCTCTCTCTCTCTCTCTCTCTATATATATATATATATATATATATATATATATATAATATATAACACACACAACCTCCCTTCCGCCGTTTTCCTTATTATCTCGCGTGTACAACTTCGCTTCCGCCGCATAATGCATTGAGTGTATGGGCATGTTGAACAAAACTCAAATTTTCACCTTTGTAGTAATTGTTTCTTCTGTTATGTAATATATTGTTAAATTAGACTTCAACATACATATTTACATAAAAAATAATAAAATAAAATTTTTAAATGTGTACCAAAATATTTACAAACAAAAAAGCGAAATAATAAACAAATAACCTTTTTATATCATATAAGCAATATTTTTGCGTACTTCTAGAATATAATTTAGTGATTAATATAAAAGTTAAATAGAATAATTCAATCTGAATCTTTAGCAGTATTGAAATTTTCTAAGTCTAAATTATTCACAAATTTATTAAAGTCATTATTCGAACAGGAATAATCGATAGTAATTAGATCTTATTCGGCTAGCAATCTTTCTTTTCGAAAAAAAATAACAGGTTCTGACATCAGTAGCATATTGTTCATGAGACCTTTGCAGGTATATTGTCTTGAAGATTTTCAAGTGTGGTTTAATCTACTGTATCGAAACACTTTATACATTGCTTCTGAAGCCTCTTCTGATACGTTCCCTATAAGCAGCTAGTTTAAATAGTATATTATATGTACTGCATGAATCAACAGTTTGTGTACATTATTAGACATGTAATACCACCTATATGATTCCAGGTATAATTCTTGGTTTCTATTACTAAGTTGTTACATTTCTCTAGATTAATCATTATCTCATTAGCAATTATTCTTAAAATTAAGGGAAAGTTTCTAATAATTTTCATGTCAATTCCGATTATTTCAGCACAAAAAATATATGTATGGTCAACAAATATCTTCTGGCTTTGTCTCCGTCATTCAAATATACATATCTCTGCTTGGGTTTTTAACTATTAAATACATTTTTCTTTTATATTTTTCCTGATTTCAGTTTGTATTCTTTTCTTCTAACTTACCTTGATTTGAAAAACAGCCTATAGATAATGTGTAACAAATACTTAAAAGTTTGTAATTAGTAATGAAAGGAAGATAAACCAAATTGGTAGTTTTCTTCATTTAGTGGTTTTTGATAGGTCTTAGTCAAGTTCGTCTTTGTTAATTTGATACCATAAATGTAACATTTGTTTCTGATAAAATATTATATTACAAATGCCAATCAACCATTCTTAAATGTAACACGAAAGCTAAAACATAACATATATTTTATGTTTTATAATGTTCTAAATTTATGTGATTAATTTAACTTCTTCTTGTAAAACAAGTTTTTGAAATTCTCTCCTAAATATGAATTTCATAGATCTACAATAAAAAAACGAAGCTGAACGTTCCACTAACTCACAGATTTTTTCTACAGTCTAAATCGATCAATTTCAAAGTAACAAAGCGATTAAAAATTATCTCCCAGAACTTCTCCATTATCGGTAAACTTCTATTTGTAAATATTATAACCATTGTTGTCATCAAACCCTCATTTACAAATTAGCTTTACTGTCATTTCTATTTAAACATATTTATTTTTACATATTTTGTCTTATTTATCATTTCCTACAGGTTTACTTCTACTGATATTTATGTAACAAAAATGGATTCAGACAAAACCTGGTTTTTTGTGTGTTTAATGACACATCTTAAAATGTTGTATTTTCTTTATGAAAGATCCAAATCAAAGTACAAAGATCAGTTGATAGTGGTCAACTTGGTTAGTTTTTCACTTTTGAGGATAATAAAGCAGCAGCGAAACAAAGCAAAGTGTTGCAATCAAGTTTTCGACCCGTCATTTTTTTTATTTTTGAATAGCAATCTTCTAATCGCTTTTGTGATATTCTGCGACAGCAACCAGGTTGATTTTTCTCGCCAGTAGATGGTTGTAGCAACATCATTAAATTGACTGAAGAATGCACTGTGAATTCAATAATTCTTGATTAACCATAAAACATTTACATGATCCTGTAATATTTCTGCCATTTTTGGTTAATATTTATAAAAGGTTACAATATTTCTCTCAACTGTTATAAACGTCTTTCGTACAATCATTTAACAAAATAAGTTTTGAACTAAACGAAGAATTTCCATTTTTTATCTCTTGGTGCAAAACAAAATCGCTTTTCAAAAATTTCTTCTGGTATGTTTTTTTTTTGAATATTTTCCTTAAAAAATGACTAAAATTGAAAGAGCAAACTTGAATAAAAAAATTTTTATAATAATGTCATGAACTGTTTGAGAAATAATTTTCTATTATATCTTAAGACTGATTTTATTAGGTTGGTGCGTATGAAATGTCGGATTCTTAAGTGATTGTATAAAACTGTATATCTTTCTTCAAAAGCTGTTTATTCAATCAAAGTATGCTCCATTCGCTTCAATACACTTCTCCCAACGAGATTTTAAAGCGTAGATGCCTGTCTTAAAAAAATTTTGGTCTTTAGAATTAATAAACTCTGATATCGAGTTTTTTAGACTGTCTTCATTCACGTCCGCATGTAAAGATAATCCGACATTTCATACGCACCAACCTAATACTTTTCTCGAGAAAAGTTAGATTAATATTGAAAAAATCGTTTTACAATCAAAAGTTAGATTAATATTGAAAAAATCGTTTTACAATCAAAATAATGAGATTGAATACTTTCAATTGTGTGAATAATCCATTGAAGTTTTTTCTACTTTCAATTTTTAATACTTTCAGAAGTGAATGATCCATTAAAAGATATTTTTATTTATGTTTAACTTCCATAATGTTTTCTGAGATATGTGGGTTTTTATTCTGCTTTTTTTTTTTAACTGTTCGTATATAAAGAAAGATTCTAAATTATCCTCGGTTTCGTATCATTATTTATTAAAATTTATATACTAAAAAGAAAAAAAGGAAACGTTTCTAACAAAAGGAATCGATATTCAGAACTTTTAAGGTTAAGTAAGGTTAAATAATAATTAGTGAATACTTACGTATTAAATATATTCACTATACATTAGATTTATATAGATAGATAGATAGATATTTTATTCTTCCCTTCAGGGATTGAAGGCGCTTTTCCAGAGAAGCGTACCCAACCTCTTACAAACAACCTATACAAACCATACATCAACTTTCCATTCTCACCCTATGCCTACCTTTACTACTATCTTACATCTAACTTATGACTAATCTACAATTATCTTACACACTAGTCAACCCAATAAATTAACTTAACCACTAAATAACTTTATTATTTAATATTTTACAATTACCATAACATAACATAACATAACATAAAATACTAATCAAATAACATAAAATAGAGTAACTAAATAACAATATAACAACACATTCATCTCTTTCCTAACTCACACTTCCATCCCCCTGTTTCCCTCCCCTTTTTCCCCTCTTTTCCTTTTCAGCTCCCTCATCCCCACTCGTTTGCCCTTCCTTACCCTACACCTTTCTCATTCTCTCCCACCAACTCTCCCATCATCCTTGATCCTACACTCCACTAGCACATGCTCCCACATCTCCTCACCCTCCCAACACACAACCTACACCTCTTTTTCTCCTCTGCCTCCCAGTACCTTGCCCCTCTCATCTCGTTATTCATTCTGAACCTCATCACTCTCCTCCATCTACTCTCCCTCACCCCTTCCTCAGATCCACAGGCACCTCTTCTCCTCCTATCTCTCTATACCACCTATTATACCTTGCCCCTCTAATCCTTTTCCATCTTTCCTCTTTTTGTAACTCCTTGTCCCTCTGCTCTCACCCATCATATACTTCTTGCCCCCTCTTCTCCTTTCTTTCATTTCCTTTATACTCCTACTCTTCTCCTCCCAGAATTTCCTTCTCTACTTCTCCCTGCCCGATAGCTGTTTTTCCTCCGCTATCCTCTTTTTCATTTCCTCCCAACATTTTCTCACTAGCACCCCACCCCTCCTCTCCTCCAATTTCCTCTCAAAATTTACCGCCCTTCTCACAGCCCCTAGCCTGAATTTGTCCTTTTTAACTTCTCTTATCAAATATCCCAGGGTACACAAGTCTACCCCCAGTGTCCACTTTAGCTACTTCACCTGCATCGCCTCCACTTCCCTCCGCTCCCTCACCCCCATATCTCCGCCCCATATTCCATCACCATCCCCACCAATCTCTCAAATAACCGTATTCTTCTCTCCCAATCCCCTGCAAACCTTCTTTTCCCTAGTCCCCAAACCTGCCTAATTAATGCCCCTACCTTCCTGACCCCCGTTCCTTTGCATTCTGTATCCTAGATAGGAAAATTCCCTCACTTCCTCAATTCTCTTTCCCTTCCACCTCCACTTCACCTCCGCCATTCTCTTCCCCTTTCTGAAACTCATCACCTTCATCTTCTAGATAGGAAAAAACTGGAAGTGAACGTGTTGAAGACGAAGGTGATATTCTTCATCTTCCTCTGTATATGCGCCATCCTCTCCTCATTTTCTCTTTCCCCAGCCCCCTTTCCTCAACCTCTCCTCTACCTCCGCTACCACAAAGTTGAAGAGGCACGGACTCACTGGGCATCCCTGCCTCTTCCCCCTCGCCGTCCAAAAACTCTCTCTTAACCTCTCCCCTACCCTCATCTTGCTCCTCGGCTCTCCGTACACCTCCTCCACCTTGCTCCTTAGTCCCTCCATCACTCCCCTTTCCATCATCACCTCAAAGAACACCTTGCTATCCACTGAGTCAAACGCTGCCTTTAGATCCAAAGAAGTAGCCACTACAAACACCCCCTTCCTTTCCAACTGCCTATTCACTAAATAGTTCAGTATATAGATATTGTCCATTACCCCTATTCCCTTCCTGAACCCTGTTTGACTTCGTGGTACCATCCTCTTCCCCTTTATCTTCTCTCTCAGCCTCTCCGTCAACATTCCCACACACACCTTATAAATCGTTGGCATCAACGTCACCCCTTTGTAATCTTCCACCTTATCCCCCATCACCTTTTTCACAATTGGGATTAATTCCTTCCTTCCATCCTTCTGGTCATCCCTCTCCTCTCCACACCCTACCATATAACTTCCACACCCACTCCACCACTCTCTCCCCTCCATACTTTCATACTTCACCGGGCACGCCATGCTCCCCAATGCTTTTTTCTTTTTCAATCTATCTATTGTCCTCCCTACTTATCTCCCTACTCATCTCCGGCTCCTCATCCTCCCCTCCTTGCCCTCTTCCTATCAACACTCTCCCCTCCACCCCTCCCAAAAACCTTATGAAATGTTCCCACCATTCCTTTAACTCTATTCCCTCTTTCACCCCTTTCCCCCTTTTCCTTTCCCTATTTACTATTCTCCACACGTCCTTTTCCATCCTTGCCTCTTGAGCCTCCTTCATCCATCTGTCGTTCTCTCTTTCCTTTTTCTCCTTGCATAATAGCCTATACTCTGCTCTCGCCTTCCTATATCATTCCCCTCCTTTCCCTCTCTTTCTCCACTTCCTTAACCTTCTCCTTGCCTCCTTCCTCTTCTCTTCGCATTCTTCATCCCACTAACCTTTCTTTTCCTTCCCTTCACTTTCTCTCGGCCCCTCCTTCAACTCTATATCTATCTGTCTCACCTTTATCCCCAATTCCTCCTCCACTTCTCTATCTCCACTATATTTCCATTCTATCTTTTCACATTAAATTTATACATTAAACTCATTTATATATGAAATATATTTACTAAAAATTATTGTAATATAAATCAAAATGTTTCAATATATATAAAAATAATATTTAATATATAAGTATATATTCATTATTATTTTTGACAAAATAATGGTCCAAATCTTGTTTTTAGTCGCAAATGTATATACCTAATTATATGCATTTATCATGAAACGAAATTGTACAGGCGCTGTATCCTATCTAGCACAAATTACCGCGAAACACCCGTCTACCATCAATGAAGGAAATAAATATGAGAGATTGAATAACATAAGATTATTTTAGTAACTCCTACTAATCATCAAGGAAGGAAGTACTTCTAAAAATTTTCAACTTACACTGTAGAAAATATATAAAAATAACATTTCTAATTGCTTCTTAGCCCAAACTATACAGTTTTACTGCTATATTCAGAGGATTTAGAAAAATTAAAACAGTTTTTTTTTTTATTTTGGAAACGTATAATAGATTCTTCATCATAGAATTCACTTTTCTTAATTCTAGATATTGTTTCTATTATTCTGTATCTAGACACTCATTAGCAATTTTTTAAACATCTTAGTATCCTACTTCATTCCATATGTTTATAGAATAATGATCCATATGTCATAAGAATCTATTTGTATGTATAAATATATATACAAGATTAGGGTATATAAAAGTAAGCATAAAAGTAGGCATTCCAAATGAATAAACGATTAGTTTTTTTGAAGTTGAATTTTGATTTGAATTTAAAAGTGATTGCAAAAGGAATAAATCAGTTGATTATATTCGTTTACATCGATACAAAAAAAAAATAACTTGACGGAATCATCCACCCTAGAAACCACGATTTCTGAAGTACTAATCCAGATATTTGTCATTGTTACACATTACTTATAAGATTTTTGCGTCTTTAGCATATAAAATATAAAGAGAACTACAAGTTTTTCTAAAATTTAACAAATCTCAGAAATTTAGATCCTCCTCTTCGAATTTTTAATAAATCTTTTTTGGCGCAATTTTTTTCAAAGTAAATAAAGCTCATTATGTTATAAAGCTTATAAAATCATTTCTGGCGTAAACCATTATAAATCCAAGAGTGATGAATAACTTAAAATAAAAATATTTCGATTATAAACATAAGATATGCTGCATTTTCTTTACAACCATAGATATAATCCTATATTCTAGTTATTCCGTATCGGGCAAAGGGTAAAAAAGAGCCTCCTCGTGAGATGTATGGCTTTGAAGTAATGGTTAAGTAGTGAGGGAACAATTTGATTGATGTTGAGGACCGTGCGGCCCGCGACGGAAAAGTTGCCCTTCTATCAATTACAGTAGAGTATAAATCTGTTGAGACAGCTTTTTACTTGAGAATAAAACTATCGCGAGTTACTCTTAAAAGTATTTTTTATTAATGGATACTGCGTTTGAGAGTAACCATCTGAGAGCGTGATTCAACTATTTGGAAGCGATTGCGTTGTAACATGCTCTCAAATGGAAACAAAGGAATATTACTATTGGAGAACTCTCTCGAAAATAAAAATCAGTTTCGTATTTTGATAGTAGCTATCGGATAGTAGTAGCACAAAACTGCTTGCAGGAAAAGAATGGAGGAAATACGACACCTTCGAATTAACCAGTTAAGTGTGTTAGACGAGTATACTTATCAATCCAAAACTTTATTTCGTTGCGGTTGATGGGTATACTCGTCGTGTAAAATGAAAAATTACCATTTACTACAAAAACTCCAAATTTCAGTAAGAATTAATAAGAATGTTATTTAGTGGTATGTTCTCTTTATATTACCAATAAAATTGCTATGTATTTTATAAAAAAGAGTTTGATTATTCTCTTTGATATATCAATTATTCCCAGTACAATGTATTGCTTTTTACAAACTGAGTTAATTATTTTCCCAATGCATTGAGTATTCTCCGAATTATTTTGTGCACTTTACTATGTACATTCTGTATTTCTCGATAACACTTAAAATAAGATAAATAAAATACAAACTATGAAGGTCCTTAGTAATTTCTGATTTGTTCCAAGAAAGTGATACTCATAAGATTCAACAAAAGTTTTGCTTGGATTTTTTACCTATTTTCTCAGTTATTATCCAAATAAAGTAAAAAGTAAAGTGATAGAAAAATTCGTTAATTGTTTATGAATTGCATCATTTTTGGCAATTTTTAAGTTTGTTTTTTGCCCTGTATTCAACGTGTATATTCGTCATTCTTTGATTTTAATTATGCACCCAGTAAGGGATTTTTAAAACTAAATTCCGCAGTTAACTAGTTAATAATAATATATGAAATAAATTCAATATTGAACTCATAAATGTAAACATTATCTCAGCCAAACCGCGTATTGGTGATTTTTTAATTCTAACAAAAAAAGAATTATATCACATTATATTGTAAGGATGAAGGAACAGTTGTCGATGATATAGACTGTGCATGTTCAAGCTTGTCAACATCCACTGGTGATTTTTCAGTTGCTTCTAGCTAGTCGTAAATGAATGAGAATAGGTAGTATCAGGCTGTTTACAAATCGAATAACATAGAGCACAAATACATGTGGCTTCTATACAATTCATTTTATAATGGACTGTATAGTAGGTATTTAGTAATTCGGTGCACGTGTACCAGAGCAGAAGAGCAATTTCGAAGCTATATGCGCATTGTCAACTAGTTGCCGGCAACCTTAGATTTAAGGGAATATATAAACGTGTACCTACTTGGTCGTGACGACCACGAAAACTCAAGTGATGAACGGGCAAAATTAAACACTACATTTAGTCGCTTGCTTTGTTGGTTGTTCGTCGATTTGGTCACCGGCATCTGATCGACTTTGCCTATGTAGCCTCAATTGATCAAACTATTTATTAATCACCTATCATAAAAGTTGCAAGTGCGCGGCTAGAGTGACATTTATCCCAAAACAAACAGCAGAACGGACAGACGTAGACAGTCATAGACGAATATCCAATAGGCACGTTTCTGAGAGTTCTGTCTGATAGTAAATTCTCATGCTAGTGGCTATCTGAAAGTAAACATTTTCAAAGATACTCTCAAATGAATACAAAATTAAGAGTAATCTCGAAAGCGACTATTGTAAGAAACTTTTCAGTGAATGGTTGCTTTTAGTCATTCGTTAAGATGCCGATTATTTGATAAACAATGCATAGTAGCAATCTATTACTACATATGATTTCGATTGCAAATACTAGATACTATATAAATATGCAACAAAATTATAGGTATCTATTTAAAAAGACTATATAAATTTTCATAATTCAAGACGATCACGAGTAAAAAAAATGTTTACATGCGCTTTATAATTGACTCAGAGCCTCGTAAATTTTCCTTAATAAACTTTCTTATACTTTGATTAGTTGTGAGATATTTGTTCGGACATATGTAGACGATCACCCTGTATATGGAAAGAGCTAAAGAAGAGACATATAAAAGAAAAACGAAAACATTAAATAAAGTATTAATGTTTGATCAGTTTTATTTTATTAATATTTCAAACAATTTTGTAGTCTCATAACTGATTAACGAAGTATTTCCGGCCCCATGTTGTCAGATAAATGTTTTCCTTGACCTCCGTTAATCATCCATCACATAGTTTATTAAATTTTGAAACACTTCATATATATTTTTTTATTTTATTTTATTTTATCATTGCAAAATTAATAGCTAATTGTAAATAAAGGTGATACTTAACATAGTATAGTTTAATATAGTATAGTAGCAGCTATATTATTGTATTATAAGTTATATAGTATATTTATAGCTTTACTAACTATGCTATTATAAGATGTGTAGCTATAATATGTAGTTAAATACTATTATAAATTGTACATAGTGTCATATAATTATATCATTATAAGTTGTATTTAATATTAGTACAATATATAATAGTTATACCAGTATTAAAGTTATAAGTTTATTAAGTTTTACATTGTTTACATTTTATTTAGATCCAAAACATAAATTGGGTATATAATATATATTGGGTAAATATTAGTACAATATATAATAGTTATACCAGTATTAAAGTTATAAGTTTATTAAGTTTTACATTGTTTACTTTTTATTTAGATCCAAAACATAAATTGGGTAACAGAGTTATATATAAATGACTAATACAAAAATATAAATCTTTGAACAAGGATTGAACTGGTCGCTGCAATTTTCCGAAAAATTTTAGACGACGGCAATTATTGTTTTTCGAAAATTTCGTTACATCTGATAAAAAAAAGTTTATGTGTCTGTATCGATGCATGTCAGATGAAAAAGAACTCATTCATCGAATTATTACAAAACAAAATTAATTTTCCATTTATTTGTTTTTCTTTTTTTTTTTTTTTTGATACTATTTTGTGAATGATGAATCGATAACTATATCAAAATCTGTTATATTCGTTATCATGTACTCTGTGAAGTTTTTTCTCACTATATCGAGAAATGGAATCCAAATGAGTGCGTGTCGTCTTCCTTTCGACACTGCAGCGGATTTAATAATGAGTACGACCACGGTCGGCTGACACTGCTGCCGCTGCTGCTGCTGCCGCTGTTCCTACTACCGCTGCTGCTGCTGCTGCTGCTGCTGCATCAACCATATTGATTTTGGTCTGGCCCTGGTAGATTTTAAACGGGAATAGCTTGCATGTCAGGAGCGTATCACATTGAGCCACCTTTTTGATAAAGGTTTACGGATATTCCAACAGATCTTACTTATCCCTTTTTGTTTTTATTTTTTTCTTCTTCTAAAAAGAAATTCTCTCTGGAATAATTGGACGCGTAGTTGCTTAATTGGACGCATTAATTAAAACCATTAAAGCATATTGAGGGCGAATTTGGTGATTTAAATGACAAAAGACCTTTTTTTTTCTTTAGCCAATTCTCTCTCGATTTACCATCGTTTTATACATTCGATTGATAAGGTAGAGAACGATAAAAAACTTGTATCATCGAAAGTGGATCCCCGCAAAGAATAGAAACATTTAAACGATTACAATCGAATAATTGATAATAATCGAAGAACGGTCGCGGTTGAATTGCGTTACAATTTTTATAATGTGTCTCTTGAGTAAAATCAGATTTGAAAATAATTGAACAAACTTTTGAAACTTATTATTAGTGGTACTGTTACACAAAATGTGTTGAGACGGTAAAAAATATAAGAAATTATGATATTTACTAATTTATTTTAAGAGAATTAGTAAAAAATATCAGTAGAAATATCTTGTCAACTGTAAAGAAGAACTCTCAGAGAACGTAAAAATTAAAAAAAAAAAATTTTCCTTTTTTTTTATATTATTTACTGAATATTGTGTATATTCGTTAGACAAACTATTATTTCATTTATGTTACAAAGCCGATCTTCGAACTTTAAGGAAATATTTTTAAAATCTTGTACGTTTCATTTGTTATAACAAAAGAAATAAAAAAACCATCGATATTTTTAATGACAACGGAAAATTGGCCCTTGAAAAACAAGTTGGGCCAACGAAATAATTTTCGAATTAGTTCAGCCGACGATAATAATCAAGGTAGATAGATTATATATTTTTTTTTTCTTTTTTACGCTTCGATTCGCTACTGCCGGTGCTGATACTGCTGGTACGGCTGGTGCCACGAGCAAACAGAAACAGGATAGATTAACATAAAATTGCGAGGATACGAATTAATCGAGCTTATCAATCGATCGTTTGGAATTCTCACGTTTGCAACGAATTTTAATGAGGGAAAAAGAAAAAAAGAAAAAATAGTATGGATAAGAAACAAAAAGAGAAATAGATAGAAAAACTTTCGAATTTATCAGTTCGTGCTCTATTAATCCGACGAATCAACAAATAATTCTTTTTTACATTAATCCACTCTGAAACTGCTAGAAGAGAGTTCTTTGAAATCTACGAAATCGATTTCGCTATATATATGCTTAGCAATCGAATGTATAACGGGGTAGAATCGTTTGCCAAGATTCGCGTTTTCTTCGATTGCTGTGTATAAATCGTATATAGCACGATCGAATGATATAATAAAGATATATCTTATAATTGTTGTGCGTGTTTTTTTATTATCTTAATTTCTTTATTATCTTTCTCTATTATCATATATTATATATGTGTATATATGTGTCTATATATGTATATATGTGTGTATATATATGTGTATATATATATGTACACGCGCGCGCGCACACACACACGCACACACATACAGAATATTTCTGTGATGATGTTTCAGACTTTCAAGGATGAAAAAAAAGGACACAAGTACCAATAACAGATAAGAAACCCCGGTCCGGAAATGTCTCAGTCAAAAGCTATCGGCCAAAACCGTAGAAAATCGGAATACATAATTATAATTGTTAATTATTTATGTAATAATACTTCATTTATCAACTACTATATTGTATCATACTAGGATAAGATGAATACGTTTACAGCAAATGTTCAAAATGGCATACTCCAACGTCGATGCAATCATGATAGCTTTGCCGCATCCGCTCTAATATCCCTAGAGACGTTCTAATGAGATCACAGGCAGCAAGAATTTTTCCTAGGAGGTCTTCTTCGTTAACTACAGGTGTCTCATAGATAATACTATTTATATGAGTCGACAAGCAAAAGTCAACCAGGAATAGATAGTGTACAGGGTATTCGTATTCAATTTTCCTAAGGTTTTTGTCGATAACTTCTGACTGAGGCTTTCGGAACTTGGGTTCCTTATCTGTGCCTAGTTCCTATAGCTTATTAGTGCTTGTGTCCTTTTCTATCATGTCTAAAAGTCCAAAACATAATCACGGAAACATTTTGTATATATGTATTATGCCTATAGATAATAAAACTATGTATTTTATTATTTCGCAAATATGGGTGGTTCGTTACAAAACGATATACATATATATAGGATATCTGTCGATAGATGCCCGAAAAAATATCTTACGACTGGTTGAAGTCATGACAAAGAAAACGTTGGCTTCTTAACGACTGAATAACAGATTCATACTGTACTATACTGCATACAAATATATTATTTTCAAATCAAGCAGTCCTGTATCTTGATAAGTTGAAAGTCCGTGATTCTGTTGGACGTAATTGACTTTAAAATATTCTATAGTCCGTCGATTGTTTTTCAAATTATGGTATGGAAAACCAACTACTTTAATACTTAAGATACCGATTATCTCGTAAACGACGCATCATAGCAATTTTTTACTACATACGAATATAATTGGAAATAACCATTGCTATGTAAATATGCAAACAAAAATGATAGGTATTCATTAAAAAAAAAATTATGTTGATCATTATAACTCGAAAGTCATGTGTAAAAAAATATTTGTTTGCTTTTTACAGCTGATTACAAAGTAGCATATAGAGCCATGCAAATGGCTTCCTGTAATTTCAAATTACTTATGAGATACAAATATATTGGTTCATATTGGACATCTATGAACAGATAGATCACATATTAAAGATCTATAGATATATAAGATATATTTTATCAAAGAGAAGATCGTATCTTCTATTTATGTATCTGTAATACCTAATATCCAATGCCTGTAAATCTATATAAGTTATATTATATATCTAACTTATAGGTATATATGGATATTTAGATATTAGATAATCTGTATTTGTATATATAAGAAAGGATCTCTACACATATTTTGTAAGAATTATACGAATAAAATGAAAAATATTTCAGTGAGATTTATCTAACAGGAGAGAAAGAGAAGGGGGGGGGAATTATTAATCGTCATTAATCGGACTCGTCGAAAAGCAATAACGAGTTCCACTTTTCGTTTTCTTCCAGTGTCTGAGTCGAGCTCGTTTCTCAAGGGAAAAGGAGCTCAGCTGAGTACTTTACCGTTACTTGTTCTTTTCTTTCGTCGTCATCGTCGTCGCACGCGACGGCGCGACGAGGGGAAAGTAATTTGAAAGGCAAATTGAATTTCGGCGTAACGGAAGTGTCGTTTAAAGAGCATTACTGCGAACCACTATCAGGGAGTTTCTGCACGAAGAAACGACGAGAACAAAGCTGTCCAGAGAAAAAGAGGAAAAGAAAGATGGAATAGCAGGAAAAAATCGAATCCGAAGGAAAAGCATGGAGAGTGGAAAATGGAGTAGAAAGAAAGAAAGGTAAAATAAAGTAACGGAATTATTATGATCCATGCTACAGATCTTGTGTGATAATACTTTTTTGTTTATATCTTACATTACAAATCATTGTTTATACGTCTTTTGCAAAAAGAAGAAAAAAAATATTCGTTGAAAAACAAATACGTACAAAACGAAAAGAGTTTGCAATTCATTCTTTGGTGACTTTTGACGATTCTTTTTGCCTCCTCCTCTTTCTCTTTCTTTTTATATCTGTATGCATATATTGTATATAAAATACAAATAAATGGAAAATAAAGTATATGTAATATGTATGTATATATAGATTGATTATTAATGTATATTATTATATAATTATGTGCATGTTGATTATAAATTAAAGAGCTAGTTGAATATCTCGTTAGTTACGAACAATAGAAAAAAATATGTTAAAAAAAGTTTCATGATTTCATGTATCAAATGTATTAAGAATATTTTGACTTCCGGTTAAATTGGAGGTTTAATGAATTTTAGTTTTTCTTATGGAACATCTAGTATTTTTATAATTAATTAGATATTTTAAACAATTATTTTTAAAAAATTATTAAATAAGTTAAAGTACTAATGTTAATAATTAACGAGATATTAATATTCGAAATATGGTATGTAAACAGAAACAAAACAATATTAAACTCAGTGAAAGTGAGATTTAGAAGAATTACAAGCGAAAGTTATAAATGCCGTTAATTAAATAACATCTGAAATGTTACAAAATGTACGAAGTAGTATGGTTAAACGATGTCGATTGTACATATAAGAAAATAGTGAATACTTTGGGGATTTATTGAATTAAGTAAGCTATTATCTTTTTTATTATTATAAATTAATTTTAATATTTTGATTTTCAATTAACAGTCCTTGTAAAGTAGTGACTGAACTTATTGTAAGATGGTTTTGTACAATTTTTATTATTTCATGGTATCTTAAGATTGTTTACGTATGGAAGTATGAACTATTAGCTA